>CAMXCT020000225.1:107212-162212 GCA_947184155.2 Cladocopium goreaui | reverse complement strand
ATTTGCAACATAGCAACATATATTATAGTGAAATCTAGTACAATATAATGACTATACCGATCATGCTATGTGTATATATATATATAGACCAAATACGTATATTTAATATACAATATAAATACAATATATATATATATATATACATCCATATGTGTATGTGCATTATGAATAATGTATATTAGATTTACAGTGTCACATCATGCACATCCACAGACAGGATGTGGATACACAAGATGTGGATACATACACACACTCATACATTTCACATGGTGTGAGTATATATATATATATATATACATAATTATATATATATACATACAAAAAGTATTGTACACGTGTAGGATGTATCATAAGATAGGCCCACACCATGATGATTTCCAATCGACAGGATTTCCATTTTTTGATTTTCAGTTTTGATGTTTTAGCTTATGGTGAGGTCTCCATGATAGTGTTTCATAGTTTTACGTGGTGTCCACCTTTCCTGCTACCGAAAACCAGTGACGCGTCAGCCAGGATTATTGGGACCATCGTTCCTTTCCCTGGGATTGGACCCCATCAGAACCTCAATGTGCCTTGGAATTGTATCGACCTCAAGCGACACCATATGGACAATCACTGTTTTTAATAAGAAAATCCATTTTGAATGGCCATGTTCAAATGCTATCTTAAATTACCGGTATATCATGGTCAGTGGCAGTCAGTGGGGAACTCTCCTACTTTTTGGATCTTATATAAAAACGACGGTCCGTTTCCGCGATCTTTTAGAGACACGGTCAGCCTGAATTGACAGCCGCACAGTGGGCCGGGACTGGGGTGGAACTGCAGCCAAAAATGGACCATGACCTGCATCACGCCGGAGAAATGATGAGATGGAACGTTTATGTCTTGGGGCATATTGATATGGGGTTTCCATAAATGGGGGATCCCCAAGATAGTTACATTTACATACTGGAACATCTTATTAAAATGGATGATTTGGAAGTACCCCCATTTAAGGAAACCTCCATATGTCTCAAACAAATTACAGATCCTGCAAGCACCAAGAGTTGGTTCCTGCAACTCTTTGCTACACATGCCACACATATGGATGAATGCTTCGCAAGACACAACCGAGACGCCTGAAGTTTTTCGACACTAATGTCCAGGTTCCATTGAAGTTGAACTTCAACCACAGGCAGGGTGGCTGGCCTGTGTCGGGTTTGTCAACGAGTTGGAGGTTTATCATTATCAAATGGTTCATCATATTTCACAATCATGGTATATCATTGGCATTCTTTGGATGGACAAGCCATCCTGCAGCAGTTGGTATTGGGATTCCTGGGAATTGCGCAACCATCCAAGTCTGGGGCCGACAGAAACGATGCCGTCTGTGTACCGTTACGATGGACGGCGAAAACCAATGGTAACTTCGGGGACATGAAGCAATGGTAAATTTGATTGACTGGCTATTGGTTTTAAATAGAAAATCATAGAACATCTATGATCATATGTTAATTTGGCACCGTTGGCTTAGCAAGTTGAGATGGCGCAAACTCTACGGAACCCCCTTTCAAGTCCTGATGTGTCCCTTCCTGGGATTTGGCAATGGCAATCCCACGTCCCCCATTGGAGAATCTAAGTGAGATTTGTAGCTGATGAGTACACAGCTTATGTCATATAAGAATGAGATGACAGCATTAAATATATATATATATATATTATACATACTATTTATAGTTCTATGTTTTTTAAATATGTACTGTACTATATATATATATATATCGCGCTCCTGTTTTTGGTTGAGCATGGTGTCCTAGGGTCAGAAGAATTCAACTGCTAGGCCGCTGCTGAGATACAGTAGCATCTATGAGCCTGCGGAAATACATATAATAGCAATATGATAATAGCAGCATGATTATATATATATATATACATACATATGTTTACATATAATTATTATGCAATATGTATATACAGTATATCTCCTTATTGCAGGAAATTCCCAGGGGATAGGGCCGCATCATTTCTCTGATAAACCAAAAACGTGATATGCGACAGGCTTGGGGATTCACGGGTGCAGACCCTGATCCAGAAGGCTCCATCTTGAAGGCCGTGGCGCGCATCCAATTCATCGGCAGTGGCAAATTCGGTGAGCTCAGTTGGCTGCTGATGGTCTCGGCGCTCATCGAAGCCTTCGTGTTGATGGGTGTCTGCGGAGATGGCTGGGGAAGGGTTGGAAACTGATGATAAGTGATTGACCAATGGAATTGCTGCGAGGTATTTTATTTTCAAATATTTTCCATGTTTTACACTAGTGTTAGTGATATTATTCATATTTATATAATGAGTCAATCATTTCAAGGAGTCTTAGTTAACATTCATTAGTATGTGTTAATTAGTCACATGTTCAGCAAAATGAGTCTCTTCATATCAAGGAAATATTAACTTTGTCGACATTGGCTGCAGATTTGACCAATCAAATGAAGATTTAGGGTGCAACCTAACTAACTGGTGGATGGTAATAGGTCAAGCATGAAATGGTGGAGAAGTATGGATTATTTTTAGCCAATATGTTTGAAGAGTATCTAAGACGTGTGGCATTGGATTTGTCATGACTTTTAACGCAAAAGACCTCTTGTTCTGTGTTGTGTTCGTACAGATGAAACCTCTGGAACCGGCCACAGGAAACTGAAAAGCGTACTCCAGTCCTTTGGTGTTTTACTTGGCCTGGTGTTTTCATTCTCTCTCCAGCGTGTAGAGATATATGTACGTGTGTATGCACGTGTTTTACAGATGAAATATCTAGAATCTAGATAAAATGATTGTGTATGTTAGTTTTGTTTTGTTGATATGTGTATACTGCATACTGCATGTATCTATGCAACATAAATGAGTTTACATCTATTATATACTTCTATAATCTTATATGTAATATAGAGATGTAATATGTATGTATACACATGAACTACATTTGATTGTTTTTCTCCCCATGTAACTTCACCATATTGGTGACTTCAGTTGACAAAAAATGCGACGCAATGGCATCACTCAAGGGCGTAGATCAAAGTGTTTAAACGGGCTAAGATAGCTTAAGCTCTTTAACGCCCATTATATAGATCTCCATTTCATGCCCGTTATATCCCCCACCGTGAACAAACCATGGAAGCCTGTTTTTCCGTCCTGAAGACATTCCCTCTGAGGCATTGCAAGCCAAGTGACTTTGCATGTGGCCAGATGTCTCTATGGAGATACTCGAATCTACCCGAGATACCATTTGGCAATGGATGTTAAATTGCAGTACCCTGGGTTTGTCCATGGGGGATGTAGCCCCCCAAATGGCGACTTTGATGGTCTAAGACAAAGCCACCTGGGTAGAAGATTTTGTGAGATCATGGGCTCATCTTTCGCGGTTGCCATGCAGACATATGTTTCATGGCCACAGGATGTATTATATCCATATTGGGGGTGGTCAGAAATCTATTCATAGGGATATTATAATATATGGGATGGATGACCATAAACCATATACAATGTTTTGACCATGGCACATGTAATCATATCTCAGCATAATAAAATGATCATATCTATGAACAACTCTCTACTGTATATAATGAAATCATCTGGGACGACAAAGGACACATCGATGTCATGGTAGACAATTGGTAGTTACAACTATCCCACCTGATCCTGGATTTCTGCTCAATTCTTCAATTCAGAATACTGGACCCTTGGAATTCTGAGCCAAACCATCCACGGTGCTAGCAAGTGTAAAGAGGATCATGTTAGCGTAGGAAATTACAACGCTAGTGAAATCGCACGAGAAAAAAAGATGCATACTTAGTTCACGTACACACAGCATTTAATTTCTAGTAGGGGGCCATGCTTGTTTTAACTGTGAAGTTCCCTTGATGACATCGTTATCCATTTAAAAAAATGCCTGAGAATATCCAAGACGGACAAAAATTGACGCTAGTGGCTAGTGGACAACTGTTTTTTGTTCCTCCTCGGTTCCTAATGGGAAGGGATTATCCCAGGAGATGTTCCGCGAAGTGACGGAGACCTCCTATGAGAAAGTGGTATGGCAGAGCGAGGAGGAGCGATGTTTCGGTGTTTCTCCATGAGCTAGATATTTTTGTCGCGTAGATAACTGAATGGGTTGTCCCATACACAAATGTATATTTTATATATTATATATATATGATATATAAGTGTTTGTGTACATACATGTGTTTGCTTATTTCAAGTGTTCTGTTGTACCTCTTGAATCTAAAATACAACATAATACAAGCATGTGTAGATTTTGGCTAGAGTCTGCTAGAGTTGTCTGACGACCCCAAAATGGTGTTGAAATGTGAAGAAATGGATCGGTTCCCGAAACATGACCAGTTCGATGATCTACTTTGGGGCGGCATGTTTCCCCATGACAAGTCTACTGATCTCATTTGCTTCGGAATGTGGGTGAAGAAATCAAACTTGTGTTGGAAATTGCAGAGTGATTTTGGGAAGAAACTGTTTGGTACCAATAAGTAGATGAGAAACAACTTCTAACAGATGATGCGGGCTACCGTTGGAGCTTCATAATGACATGCCGCGCCGTTGTTTGGAGGAAAACTGACTCTTTTCGCGGCGTAGTTGCAATCAAAATGCTAGTAGCCAAACTGAGGTAATACGACTACAGCAATAAATGGAGGTTTCCTAAATTGTGGATACCCCAAATCATCCAGTCGTCACCAACTCGATGGCCATTGATATAGATTACCTTACCAGCCTCTTGACAGCAAGCAAACTGCAAAACAATACCCAATTTGTTGGGTATCCAGTCAGATATGTATATGATATGCATATATATATACATATATATATGTAATGTATGTATGTATGTAATGTAATGTAATGTAATGTAATGTAATGTAATGTAATGTAATGTAATGTAATGTAATGTAATGTATGTATGTATGTATGTATGCATGCATGCATGCATGCATGCATGTATGTATGTATGTATGTATGTATGTATGTAATGTATGTATGAATGTAATGTAATGTAATGTAATGTAATGTAATGTGTATGTAATGTATGTATGTATGTATGTATGTATGTATGTATGTATGTATGCATGTATGTATGTATGTATGTATGTATGTATGTATGTATGTATGTAATGTATGTAATGTATGTAATGTATGTAATGTATGTATGGTATGGTATCTATGGTATCTATGGTATCTATGGTATGTATGTATGTATGTATGTATGTATGTATGTATGTATGTATGTATGTATGTATGTATGTATGTATGTATGTATGTATGTATGTATGTATGTGTGTGTCTGTCTGTATGTATGTATGTATGTATGTATGTATGTATGTATGTATGTATGTATGTATGTATGTATGTATGTATGTATGTATGTATGTATGTATGTATGTATGTATGTATGTATGTATGTATGTATGTATGTATATGTATTGTATATGTATGTTTACTTCCATTTAGAGACATCTGTATGTACATAGTATATATATATATGTGTATATCAACTCCAACATGCTGCAAATAGCAAGGAAAAGCAGCCCAGGAAGCCAAGCAAAACTAAAAGCATCCGCACCCACACATACTGTTACCTACTTACCACTGAATGACGAGGTGGGATTCATCAATTTCCCTCTAATTAGTAAACTTTGTTTTGCACAGTTTTTTTTTGGCAATACCAAGGTTTATTAGGTGATTTCTCATCACCCCATTTATGTTAAGACCCTCTCTGCCAGTAAAACCCTTCTCTGACTCCTGATTTCACATGGCACTGATTTTAAATCATTCACTTTCATTTTCTTTGGGACGGACACATTCTGGCTTTCTGACCCTTCCGTAGTTCATCCCGTTGTTGTTCCCCACATTGACGTGTGGGGTTTTTGTTTTTAGTTCTGTATCCGCTCCTCCTTCCTTCCCGTCCTCCCTCCCTCACTCTCACTCACTCACTCACACTCACTCACTCACTCACACACACACACACGCACTCACTCTCACTCACTCACTCACTCACTCACACACACACGCACTCACTCACTCACTCACACTCACTCACTCACTCACACACACACTCACTCACTCTCACTCACTCACTCTCACTCACTCACTCACACTCACTCACTCACTCACACACACACTCACTCACTCTCACACTCACTCACTCACTCTCTCACTCACTCACTCACACACTCACTCACACACTCACTCACTCACTCACTCACTCACTCACACACACACAAACACACACACACACTCACTCACTCACTCACTCACTCACTCACACACACACAAACACACACACACTCTCACTCACTCACTCACTCACTCACTCACTCACTCACTCACTCACTCACTCACTCACACACACTTTTGCGTGGCAGGCGCCTCGTTTGCGTGGCAGGCGTGGGACAATGTGCACCGCCAAGGGGTCGGATGTACGCCCTGGCGTCCCTCGGGCTCCGCCTCTTTTGCGTGGCAGGCGTGGGACAATGTGCACTGCCAAGGGGTCGGATGTACGCCCTGGCGTCCCTCGGGCTCCGCCTCTTTTGCGTGGCAGGCGTGGGACAATGTGCACTGCCAAGGGGGCGGATGTACGCCCTGGCGTCCCTCGGGCTCCGCCTCTTTTGCGTGGCAGGCGTGGGACAATGTGCCCTGCCAAGGGGCCGGATGTCCGCCCTGGCGTCCCTCGGGCTCCGCCTCTTTTGCGTGGCAGGCGTGGGACAATGTGCACTGCCAAGGGGTCGGATGTACGCCCTGGCGTCCCTTGGGCTCCGCCTCTTTTGCGTGGCAGGCGTGGGACAATGTGCACTGCCAAGGGGTCGGATGTACGCCCTGGCGTCCCTCGGGCTCCGCGTCTTTTGCGTGGCAGGCGTGGCACAATGTGCACTGCCAAGGGGTCGGATGTACGCCCTGGCGTCCCTCGGGCTCCGCCTCTTTTAAGTGGCAGGCGTGGGACAATGTGCGCTGCCAAGGGGTCGGATGTACGCCCTGGCGTCCCTCGGGCTCCGCCTCTTTTGCGTGGCAGGCGTGGGACAATGTGCACTCCGCGTCTTTTGCGTGGCAGGCGTGGGACAATGTGCACTGCCAAGGGGTCGGATGTACGCCCTGGCACCTTACCCCTCGACACATGCACACACGATACAAGGTATACGTGTCCAGGCTCCTCCTCAGGTCTTATGATTTTAAAAGGAAGTGATGGTGTACCATGGCCTTGCCATCAGCCACGGTACATCTATTGCTTGGTGTTGTTTTGCTGTTGCGTGGTTGCGTGTTTTCATTTTTTTGTCTTTCAATGGTGTTTTTGTGTATGCCTGTGTCTTTTGGTCGGGTTAGTTGCTGTAGGACGGTCCCAATTGTTTTTCACAGACAATCTTTGATCTGTCAACATGCAGCCACACACACAATATGTGTGATGCTGCCGTATCTTACTAGCCAGCCACCAATTTCTGCCACCTGCCGCGCATCGGCGAACCCTAAATACTAACGTTATACCAACGGTCTCTATAGTATATAGTCAGCAGCTGCCACATGATGTCAGTAACTGCACCCAACCAACCAATGCACCGAGTGTACCATGTACTGTACCAACAGTACAAACCGTACCATGTACCTTTCCATGTACTGTCCCGTACCGTGCCAAATTTTAAGATAGAAGTTGGTACCGTACCAAAATAGCGGCAGAAATACCGGCATTGTGAAAGCTTGAGATAAAAAGATGAGAGAGATCTGGCAGCGCAACCGCTTAAACGTCGCAACCGTAAAACGTCGTTAGTCTTACCCGGGTCTGGCCTGGGCCGGGGATGGGTAGGGACGGTCTCCACGTCGCGGTAGCTTGGGTAGTGCCACTGTGTGTTTCGCACTAGCCCTACCCGGGGCCTGCCTGGGCAGGACTTGGGTAGGAAGAGTGGTCTTTGCAATAACGCTAGTCCCACCGTGATTGTAACACCCCCCTTGCGACGAAGACTACTCTTCCTACCCGAGTCCTGCCTGGGCTGGACATGGGTAGGGCGACTGTGAATTTCGCACTGTCCTTACTCGGGCTCCGCTACATGATTCTTTGATTCTCAGGCATCATTCCAACTTTTTACATCCCGATAAAATATTTGAAACAAACTACGACATCAATCCCAATCTCCTCATCATCATCATCATCATCATCACGAACATGTTCATTTTTCAAACTTGCAAGCAAAGCAGAATTATCTCATTGATTGATCAACATTTATAATAAAACTTTTGCAAGCAGAGGGCCGCAAGTACAATGGCCGTTTGATGGATGACCTGGCTCGCTCTATACATGTAAAAACACAACTGACTATTGCTTTCGAGCTGGCCAGATAAGCAAGTGCCTACTGGCACTATCACAGGGCGGCGTGGGCACAAGACCTATTTAAAGCATCGCTGACAAAAAAGGCTGCCTGCGCGTTGTACATCCTCAGGGTAGCTGAACGCTGCAATTTGTATATGCCCCCTTTAACTTGGAATGCCACATAAATTAAGATGCCTTGACATGAACATGTTTAATTCATGTCAAAAGATATTTGATAAGCAACCATGCCGCGACAAATCCATGCAACAGACAAGCACAAAAGCACAAAAGAGCAACCGAGCAACAGCAAAACAACGCCAAGATTGTCACTTCCTCCCAATTGAATCTATGATAACCTTCGGCCTGTAACCCCGGTTCCCCCCGATCTCTTGTTGTGGGCAGATAGGCCTCTCTCTGGACGGACGGACTTTTCTAAGTAAAAGAAAAGCAAAAACTATTTTCTGTTGCTTCTTCAAAGTGATCCCCTTTGAGAAGGTCCATTGACTTTTTTTGGGATTGATCGAGTGATGATCATCATGATCATCATCATCATCATCATGATCATGATCATCATCATCATCATGATCATGATCATGATCATCATCATCATCATCATCATCATCATCATCATCATCATGTGCCAGCGATGTTTACCAGCCACAGGGCATGCAGAAAGAATTCACAAAATGTGCGGCTGCGCTCGAAAGAGTGCAGAACATTTACTTTGGTCAGCGAAAGTATGGTGAGCACACCATCGTTTTGATAGTGTGTCGGAAGGCTGGAAAGGCGAGGCCGTTTCGAATGTGTGTTAAACATGTATGGTGTTGAATATGTCAGGCACACCAACAGTTTGTTCCTCACATTGACGTGTGGGGTTTTTGCTCCCCACATTGACTTGACTTGGTGTAGGCTATTCAAATCACTTTTAAGTTATGCCATGCAGTTATGATGTTTCCGGTCTGTGCCGGGAACGGAAAAGAGAACGCAGACACTCACTCACTCACACACACACACTCACTCACTCACACTCACAACTCACACACGACTGACTCACTGACGCACTCACTCACTCACTCACTCACTCACTCACTCACTCACTCAAACTGGCTGTGCCGAAGTTCTGGATGGGCCCAAACTCCTCTGAGTCCTGTTGTTCCTGCTCTTCATCCGCATTCTCCTGCCGTGCATCCTCCTTGGATTGTCTGGGGTCTGGATTTGGGACCGGTGTGTTCCCGGTCAAGATGCTAGATTGTTTCTTCTCAGCAAATAGCCCATGCAGTATGGCCGCTGAAATTCTCTGAGCAGATTTTTGTACTGCTTCGACTGCGTGCAACGCTTTGACTCCTCTCTGGCAAACCACTGTTTTCGACTGGATGTGCCATCCATCCACAACATTATGCGCCTCACAAACTGCAGGGATCCAAGTCGCATCTGAGACAACCGCCTTCATATACTCGACTGCAAGCGCCATCTTGAACATGTCTTTGGTGGTGTTCATGTTTTTGCTGGCATTTTTGGCCTTCAAGCCAGTTCTTTTGTCCAGGCCAATGCATATTGGCAGGAGGGTGCGACTTGGACGCCCGACTATCCACCGGCCAAAGGCAGCCTGGGGCCACCAGGAAGATGGGAGAAGCTCATAGAAGCTCTGGAGAAAACCATCACTCACACTCACTCACATTCACTCACTCACTCACTCACTCACTCACTCACTCACTCACTCACTCACTCACCTACCTCACCTACCTCACCTACCTCACCTACCTCACCTACCTCACCTACCTCACCTACCTCCCCTACCTCACCACCTACCTCACCTACCTCACCTACCTCACCTACCTCACCTACCGCACTCACTCACTCACCCACTCACTCACTTCACTTCACTTCACTTCACTTCACTTCACTTCACTTCACTCACTTCACTCACTCTCACATCCCTCACTCACACACACCACACTCGCATCACTCACTCACACTCTCACTCACTCACTGTACATGAACATACATACATACACACAAACTCACCCACCATCACCGCTCCATCACTCTTATACTTCCTCTTCCCTTCTTGCTCTTCTATGGTCAGTCTAAGTCTAAAGAAGTTGGTAACATGTGGGGTTATCCGGTCCTTTAATTTCTTATCATGCTTTTGTATCGCATGTTTATTCACCCTGACGACCCTGGTGCTGACCCTGATGCTGGAACCCCCTCTTCTAGACCTTCACAAGTTTGCTGCTGATTCATATTTGTTGCACCTCTTGTGCCTGATCGTTTCTTAGAAAGAAAAAAACATCATACCCGAAATGATCAACTTCTCAGTAGCTTGTTGCAAGAAAAACATGGTTTTTGGAGACTCACAAAGAGTACTCTCCATGAGTGGTGCCCCCCAATCAAAAACTGGCAGCACTCCGGACCAAAAACACAACATCTTGCCCTTTCTCCATGTTTTCCATTGTTTTTCCGTGTCTTTTCATTGTGTTTTTCTGTTGTCCTTTCCATTTTTTTGTTCCCTTGTTTTCTTCTGTTCATTATGTTTTTGTGTTGTCCTTGTCCTTCTCCCTTGTCTTGTCCTTTTTATAAATGTTCATTGAAATTTGCTTGCAGGGTGCCATGAACTGTACAATTCATTTTGATTCATTTTGTATGTTTTTTTTTCCTGTTTTAGTTGTTTCCTTTCTGTGCACCTAATTTATTTACTGTCCGTTTCCCTTTCCTTGTTCTTAACCTGTTCCTATTTTTTGTCATTTTGTTGTTCATTGTCTTTTTATTTCTTGCTTTCTCTTCTGTTTTAAAACCGTTTTTTTATTTATGTGTTCTCGCCTTTTTCAAATTTGGTCTTTTGTGTTTTGGATTGCATAGGTTTGTTTTTTTAGCCAACTTTTGTTCTTATTTGCAGCTAATTTCAACAAATCGACCGCTCATGGATGCTCCGGTGAGGCTTCGCATTCAGCCAGGAAAATGGAGATGATCCAGGGCTGCAAAAGAGCGGGCGGTCCACGTTCGGCCGACAACGAAAATCGGCGTTCAAGGCGAAACATGCTGGAGCAGCTTGGGTTTCTCAAAATTGGGTGTTCAAATTTCATGGTTGATCAGTACGTTCCCCATGAAATGGTGAAAAAATAGGGTATCTACCATTTCTGGACACGCACACACTTTTGCCAATGACTCTTCTAAGCAGAATATTTGGGGATGGGTCTTGGCGCGGTCATTCAAAACAATATGTCAAATTGTTTTCCAATGATGTTTTTGAACTACAACATCACCTATAGAAAAATATAGAAGGTCTGGATTTCAGTGGTGTCTCCTAACTGATGTGGAACAATTTGCCGATAACTTGGCTGAAAAACATTATCTGGGCGCATTGATGCATCCCGGGATGCGGGCACGGCTTTGATGGCACAATTTGTCTCAACAAAGGGGTACCATAAATAGGGCACCCCAGAAATTGATATCCGATTTAGATCAGTTGCTATGATTGAAATAGCCAAGTGAAATCGGTGCAGCATTTTTCTGATCAGTTGGGATGATGATCCCAACTGGTATGGTTTGAAACCAGTAGATCATACAGATGTTAGATAAGTGTTTAGTAACCCCCTGGCAAGTTCCCCTTGTTCAAACAATTTAAAACATTTATGATCCGTGATTCGGATTATTCTCATGGGAATCATAGGATCCTGTTAGGTCGGTGTGGTCGGGATGGGATGATCCTTGTGAAACCCAGGCATTGGACCTCTCGGCCTCCATGCCAGTGGATGCGGCCTCCCCGTGATGTTGGGAGAATTGGGTGGAGACCCAGCGTTTGATGCCTCATCTCCCACATGAGCTCCAAGTTTATTTGAGAGAGTTTATATCAATATAATCAATATATATATATATACATACATAGTATAAATATAAACAAATAAAACTATATATATATATATATATACATATAATTATATATATATAATATAGATATTCCCTGGGGAAATCCACTTAAGGGTATGACACCTGGGATGGGCACCGCACCAGGTCGCCATCAGAGAAGTGGGGCTGACTCGCAGATGCCAGACGTTGAGAAGTGGGCGTGTTCAAAAACGAAACATTTGTTAGACGCCATGATTGTATTTTATCATGACAACAGGGATTTGACAAAGTCAAAATGGTGATTTTATCATGACAGGGACTTGACAATGTCAAAATGGTGATGTTTTCATGACAGGGATTTGACAAAGTCAAAATGGTGATGTTTGTCGTGACAACAGATGTTAGACAAAGTCAAAATGGTGATGTTTTTATCAGAGGGATTTGACAAAGTCAAAAAGGTGATTTTATCATGACAACAGGGATTTGACAAAGTCAAAATGGTGATATTATCATGACAACAGGGATTTGACAAAGTCAAAATGGTGATCTTATCATGACAACAGGGATTTGACAAAGTCACAATTGTAATTTATCATGACAACAGGGATTTGACAAAGTCAAAATGGTGATCTTATCATGACAACAGGTATTTGACGAAGTCAAAATGGTGTTTTGATCATAGAAACAGGGGTTGTACCAAGTCTTAATTGGAGGAACATGGAACAACACAAATATGGGGTGGTTGTAAAACATTTTTTCTATAGGAACACATGTGTTGTATCAATATAAAGTATAAATATAAATGTACACAACCAACCAATGATGTTATGATGTGGGCTTGTCCAAATATTATATGGTTGATACAAATACTGTAATACGAAACATGATGATCGACCCCTGGATTTTGAGGTAAGCCGTTTGGGGTTTATGGATTTGATTTTGACCGGCGTGGTGGACAAACCTGGATCATCTTCTTTACACTACGCTTAGCTATGATTCCTTTCTAATTCATGTGTTCAAGGAGTAATCAACAGGTAACACAGATCAAGATCATGATATACTAATCAAACATATTTAAACTAACTCTGGCAAGTGTCCAGGAGGAAAGCATTCAAATTTTGGGGAGCCACGGGCGGAGTTGCAACGATTCCATGGCTATTTCCTCTTCATACTCCTCACCACTCACCTTGATTCCCGTATTTTTGGTCACTGGGTACATCCGCAAGTATGCCCAGATCAAAGAGCTCAGTTATACAGTTATATTATATATATATATTATATTATATATTGCACTGGTAGCAACTTACCCCCCCAATCACTTAACGAATCCACAAAAACCATGGGACTCTAACCTGTACAGATCCACGACATTCTGGCGATATTTTTCACCATCTGCAGTCTGGCTTGTCGGTCCATGGTGATCTCAACGATGTCGGTAAGCATCAAACTGCCATAACCGTTAGTAAAGCAATAGGATCCACCAGTCCACCATCCCCAATTTCACCATATTTCACCATATCTCACCATATTTCACCCTACATGGCTGGTATAGGATTCTTATGAGATGGTATATGTATAAATCATCAATTGATGTGGGTGGTTTATGGCATTGAAATTGCTTTACCAACGTTAATAGCCACTGATTCAGTTGCAGCCGCCGCAAGGAACTCAGTTGCTGTTGCAACACCTGGCGGCACCCGCAGTGGCTCGATTTGAGGGTGAACTGCGCCTCAGCTGCGCTAAAAAGAATCGTTGAATCGTACAAGATACAAAACCAAACATAGTGGGATATGCATATATATATATATACTATTTAATGCTAAAGGTAGGTTCTGGTGGGGGAGTGATCATATATATATATCATGATATACTGGGATATATCGTAAGCCTTGGATTTGTGAAGGACATACGATGGGTTTCAGGCCAATATAAGAATCCAGGGGATTCTTTCTTGGTTATATATATATATATATATAACTAGCATATAACCGACAAATACCAACGATCTGATGTTGGTTTGTGCAAGAATAGCAAATACCGGGATACCCCAACATTGTCATTTAATGGGAAACATGATGATCGATTAAGCATTAGATTTTGGGTACCTCATTGTCAGTCAACCCTGAAACATTTCGAACAAGAAGTTGGGTAGACCGACTGGGGAATGATAGGTGAGCATGTTTCTTTGAGCCATAAGTGGAGGCATATCATAGTAATATGTTGTTCTGGTGTTGTAAACATTAGCAGTAGAGATGTGGGCCTTTCGTCGTTCGCCAAGACACACTTTTGAAATCACGGACTTTTGAAATCCTGTGTTCAATGCTGAAGTTATAGTATCGGTTTAAAGCAACAGGGACAATGACCACTACGTTTGATCGCAAGAAAGATGGATGTTTCTGATCTATCCTTCAAAACAATCCGGTGGCTGTCATATTTCTTGGTTTAGACCCCATGCTCGCTGATGAAATCATGCCCTTTTTCATACTTTGATGCTTATTCTGCAAAAAATACCCAACACATTCCCCAGCCATTTAATCATGTCCATCTCCATGTCTCATTGATCCATGATTTGTCCCATAGATTTTCCCTATAGAATCGATCAATTTTCCCATAGAGCCCAGCGATAGGGTGCCACTGTGCTGGAGGCTGTTGCAGAGTTACCTGGAGCGAAGGCTCCTGGGCTTCACCGATTTCGAGGCCACCGATGCTCTGGGCTCCAGCAACGCCCAACGCCTCATCGACGCAGCGGAGTCTTGGGTGCTGGGGCAACGTTGGGATGAACATTTGGATGGCTGGTGAATGGCCGCGGTCAATGTTTTTTGTTTGTTTGTTTTACGTTTCATGTCACTTTCACTTGAATTTCAACAACAACAACAACAAGAACAAGAACAAGAACAAGAACAACAACAACAACACCAACAGCAGCAGCAGCAACAGCAGCAACAGCAACAGCAACAGCAACAGCAGCAACAGCAACAGCAACAGCAGCAACAGCAGCAACAGCAAACATGTTACTTGCATGGAGGTTTCACCGGGAATAATGAGGCTTAGCCAGGAAAAACCACTGAAACATAGAAAATCTAGAGTCACTCGTGTCAACACAACCTTGGTGAATGCCGGGTGAACCACTTTGGTTTGTCATGTTGATGGGAACATAGAATGTCATCAGACTAGCAATGTGCAACCATGGGATTCATTTAATAAGGAAACTGCACCAGCATTCAACAGAGGTTTCATCTTTAAAGGGATAGGAGCATCAAATCAACATTTTGCCAGCATCCAGGTCTGAGTCAATCAACCTCATATGGAAAATCACATAGTTATATGATATGTTTGAACTAGTAGTTGTTGCTTTTAAAATCCAAATTTGAATAATTCCACCACCATTGATGGGGGATATTAATAGTAATTATGGCAAGTAAACCTGGAACAAGTGAAACCCTCAGTATGAAACACCACCATTCTATGGTGCCAATGGAATGTGGAAATTCCCGATTAAGCCATGGTTTCGTTTGGGGGTGTTCAACATGAGGGGGATGGGATTATATAGGATGTTTGATTCCAGCATACTTGGTACTCGTTATTGACCATCTCATATCTTTTTTGGGTGCAATCGCCGATTGGCAAGTGAAATCCTCGAAGCTTGTCGCTTCCAATAGCCATGTTTCATGGTTTTGAGGGTTCTACACCCATAGCCGTAGGCAACCAATAGCCATGTTCCGTCATCCCGACCTCTAGAGGAGCCATGCCGAATGCCTGGTGACATTATGTGAAATGTAGTGAACCAGTGAAAATCTAATCGCTTTGGTCCCATGAAGTAGGACGTGCAACATGTTTTGCTTGGTTGCCTGACTTCTAATAGCAGTTGCTTTAGCAAACTGAAAAGGGTAAGGACAGTCCTCCCAAAGTCTGATGCACCCAATCCTTGATACCCCAGGGTACGGAAGGTTTTTGGGGGTTGTCGATTATCCCATCTTACACAAGGGCAAATTCACTGATCACTATGGTCACCAGTTCAAATTCAAGACTTGTAGTGGATCTGAGGAGAAAGCGTTGTCCATCATGGAGGATCATGATGATGAAACTTATGCTTTGCTTGAAAAGTTGAGCAGACGCTGGAGATTGGAGGAACATGGTTTCCTTCCAGAGACGTTGAAGACTGCTTACCTCTAGTCCGGTGCCGCGAAGGCTGCTGAAAGATTTCTGACAGTGAGTTTTGTGGCCAAAGTGCCGCAGCGAGCACACCAAAGGTGCCGCTCTAAACAGCAAAGGCTCCAGTTTGGAGTTCTTGGAACCCAGCAACCACGGAAGGAGCCGTGATTGATCGAGTTTTTCTATACCTTGAAAGATCGCAAGATGGTAATCTCTTGAAGGATCAACAGTTAGGAAGATGTTGGAAGGTGGTTTTCCTCTCAGATTGGCATTTCCTGGCCCTTCTTGGGCATAGCTCAACTTTGCAGCCTTCCAACCGAGCAGTGGGTCTGTACCTCTTTAAAATGATCTTAAGTTCCGGGTGGTTGATGAGAAGATTACGCCATATTGCATTCGACTCTAAATCACGGCCTGAAGCCGTTGCTGGGACTCCAGGATGTACAAAGTCATCATTGCAAGCCACAGTGGCCAAAGTCAGTATGCTAAAAAAAAACATGGCAGCTTCTATGTTAGCGGGGGATGATAAATTAAAGCGCTATGATGATTACATTAAACATTGTTGACCTCTTTTCAGCGGTCATTTGAGCTGTGCGTTTACTGTCATATTGTACACCGAGGATTCATCTCCTCCCTGGATTCCACCCAAGATTTCCCATGGGAGAGTGGGGAATCCATGGGGCTTTTCCAGGTGGATCTATGGGAGGGAAATCTGTAGGATCCAGCACGGGATGGTCCAGCCAAGACCATGATGTGAATGATTGTTCTTGAAGTTGTTTTTTCCCTGTCCTATATTTGTATTTACATGAATATGAAATTTATGATGATGATGATGATGATGATGAGTATGATGAGTATGATGAGTAGTCCTTAATCAATGATCTTAGTATATCTTAGTCCTTTGTCAAGTCTTTATTTTTTTAACCATCGGTGTCGCCAGTTCTGTTGACTTCGTCGGCAGGTGGAATATTCACCAAAATGGCTTAAGGAACAGGAGGCACTGGTGGACAAGGCACTGCAATCTCATGATGGTGGGTGAAAAACTAAGACCATGGTGACCATGGTGGTTGGATTTCAGCTACAAGAAGTGGATGGTACAAAGGGAACTGAACTACAATGGAAACATGATGAAACATGTATACTAATATATTGAACACTTGACCTGCTGAGATTTTCACCACAATTTTGGTGACATGAGTTTTTTTTTCCCCGGCTCCAATTGCAACGCCCCCAAAAATGCCGATGAACTGCAGGTTCCAACTGATGTCAGCCACACAGATGGGCGCCTCTACCCACACTTTATGTGTCATTCTGGTTGTGTTGGCTTTGGAATGTGATTTTGCTATTCTAAAGGACACACCACGTTCAAGCGTTCTATTGACTGGACATGTTGCTTCAATGCCCACCAAGGCTCTTATCATCCTTCCTCTGCTCAATGTTTGCACGATTTGATGGGTCAATCCTTCCTTTGCTCATGACTATGGAGGTGCATAGTAGGTATATAATCATTAAAGTGATTCGAACACAGTATGTTTTCTGTATTTGTTTGTCAAATTTGATCCCTTCAATTGGTTGAAACACACAAAAGTCTTTGCATTCCCCACTTTTTTGGGGTGAATCATCATCACATGAGATGAGAGTTGAAAATAGTGTCTGTCAGGCACCATCCCCAAAAGAGTGACAAGAAAGTGCGGTGCTTCGAGGCAATTTTGGACGTACCAAGCTGCAGCTTGGTAGCTTTAAATAACCAGACAGATCATATTATAGATCAAGACCGGCATGTCATCAGGAATCAACCGGGATATGACCAATTTTCATACATGCTTTTCATGTGCTGAGAAGACAGAATAATTACCTATATATATATACATATATATATATATGTATATTATACTAATGTCTCTATGAGTTTGATTAGTATGAAAATGGATCCCATTGACAAGCAGCTGCTGCTGCAAGCACTTTGTTATCCCCTTCTGGATTCAGCCACCATTCATTTCAGTGCATTTTTTAAACACCCGTCCACAGGCTCTAAACTTGCTTCTGGCAACGAATGACTAAGGTGGATAATTGGTTTGTAGCTTCACATTGATGATTTCCATCCCTAGCTGGTCTGATTTTCTCCCAATGACGACCAATTATTCCCAACCCTATTCGGTCCGTGGATCCAAACTTCCAATCTGCATCTTCTTGCAGTGTCCATGCACAATACTGACCCTTCTGCTTTGGGCCAAAGCTCCTGAAGATGAAGAATTGTTGCCTACTGCAAGGGAAATAAGATCAGATTGTTGATGCCAGAGGAGCTTTCAAGTCTGGAACTGGGGAACAACAGAATGGACAAGGCAAATGTATAGGTTTCCAGTGAAGACTTTGGTCATTGGCCATAGCCATAGGTCTTGTCTTCTAAACATGTCGTATCGTTTGTGTGCGCAGAAATCAGAGTGTTCAGCAGAATCTGTTGCGGCATGCTGATCCCACGGAAAGTCCTAATTGTCCGCGTTTCCCATTGCCTATTGAAACCTCTTACAGGGGATTTCCCAGCTGGCTAGCCATGGCTAGCCATCGTAAACCAACAAAAACCTACAGTGTTACAGGGGGGGCCCCCAACTACGGCCGTTGCCATGGCTGGGAATTCGTCCTACAGTTCGAGCAGCCGCAGTCGCAGTCGCTCCCCCCTGCAACGGAAAAGTGTGATGCCACGGGCCGTTGCTTCAGCGACTCGGAACGGACCGCGCGTGGTGGCCAATCGCACGCAGCAAGGTCCACTGAGTCCACTGATTTCGGAAGATGAGATCCTGGGACGGGATGGTCCAGGTTCATTTCATTTCTGGGAGTCAGCTATGAAAAAATGTTCATGTTTATATTAGAATCGTTGAGCTTGAACAGGGATCACCGTACGAAAGTTTTGATCCATCATACTGATGTTTGATTTCGTTGCATCGTCTCCAAGACGCATGAATTAGATTTGATTGTTATGGATTGTTTGCTTGCAGTTATCCTCGAAATCAGCCACATCTGGGCAAATATACCACAGATGGATTAGAGTGGATTTATTTTCCTGCATTGTCCTTGCCTGTTGAGTAACCAATGCTCAAAGTGCTTGTATTTGCTGCCAATTTGGTCAATGAATCCCATAGCCATTTTTGTTTACTTCCCCATTGGCCAATCAATCCCAGAGAATCAGATAAAGACTCTATTGTTATATATTATATGATATTATAATATTATATATATATATGTTCCCTCAATATCCCAGATGGGTACGGGTGAAAACCGATGATACCAACTTGTTTGGGGGGTGAGGATCCAGCTATCATTTTTTTGGGTTTCACCAGGTCGTGTTTAAATCAATAGCCAGATGGGGAACGTGCCGAGGATCCGGAAGACTTTGCAGGAAGTGGTGAACGCATTCATGGATATGGACGTAGACTCCGACGCTTTTCTGCCTTGATGATACCAGGACGAGATATCAGATACATCTAAGGGTATGAGTCAAAATTTGAGGGCTTTACTGACTTTCATCATTTTCTGGATTGTTGTCAGATTGGGAACTCAATTTTTGACCCAGGCCTAGGTTTGAACATATTTACGCAACATCTAAAGCTTACATGGGCTGTGAATGAAATTCATCCAGTCCACAAAGTTTTGTGCATCCTGGCTTTGCTCAACAAAGTGCGTTTCAAGTGTTGAGCTGCACTGTTCCCACCATACATGCATGTTTATGGCTGATTGTGGCTGATATTATTATTATTATTATTATACTTTTGCAGTCTTCAAGAAACAAGAACTACAAGCATGCAGCATGTACCCAGTATATATATAATTATATATATATATATACACATATGTGCAGGAATAACCAAAATATACATAATATACATTTACATAGTATACATAATGTACAATAATATACAATAATATACAATGATATACACAATATACATAATATACATAATATACATAATGTACATAATGTACATAATATACATAATATACAAAATATACATAATGTACATACTGTACATAATTTACATAATATACATAATATACATAATATACATAATATACCCGATATACATAATATACATAATGTACTTAATATACATAATTTACATAATATACATAGTATACATGATATACATGATATACACAATATACATAATTTACAGAATATACACAATATACACAATATGTATACATATATATATATATATATGTGTGCACATATACATATATTCATATGTATACATATGCATATACATATATACATACTGTACCATGGTAGGGTTGCACTTCATTCTAACCAAGGATGAAGTTCAAAGTCTCTGGGACAACGCCTTTTCCTTGCGCCGCCGCTTTCGCCAGACGGGTTTCCGCCTGGCACGGTGCATGCGCCCGGAACGGCCCCTGACGCGTCTGGCGCCAGAGCCGTTGCGACCACCGCCACCACCACTGCTGGCGTTGCCTCCACCACCACCGACCAAACAGGAGAGCTTGGGGAGTGTGAGCGTTTTCTGGTTTTTGACACTGTTTCAAAGTCACTAGACATATTGTAACAGAGTCGATGTAAAACCGATTTAGTGTAAGATAAAGAAATGCACTTGAACAAAGGTATTTGGTATTTGGTGATTTTTTGCAGATGTTTATGTATTCAGCTAGCTTTCTTGAATACATTTTGAGAATGCTCTATTCCTTTGAAGACATTCCCAGAATTGCTGTATTGTTGCTACATATGCAGGATATTGTTGTTCAAGGATATTTTCCCTTCCAAAGTGTAGCATATTTTTTTCAAGGGATATAACATGTTCGCTGCAACCCCTAGGTTTGCCCGCGGCCAATCCCGCATATCTTTTGACATGCTCAAATCCCTGCGCAGGGTTTTAGTTTTTTACTTTCCATGAAACAATAAACACCAAAACCCTAAAACCTAAAACCCTAAAACCTAAAGCCCTAAACCCTAAATCAAAACCCTAAATCCTGAAAACTTAAAGTCAAAATCACAGCGTATAGCCAATGTTTTTATTCATCCTCTGGTGATAAGTATATCATATTGTTTGGATGTGTTGTTAGAGTGTGGGCGAACCAGGGGGGTGCGGTGAACATGTTTATTTGTGACACATGTTATCAAACACAATCCGGCAAATGCACAGTAATTTGCTAAAAACACATGCCTCCTTAATCGCGCACCTCTTAAGCAATAGTTTTGAATTGAAGCAAATGCAATATCTCTATAAAAGACAAACTATGATGAAACAGCCATGTCAAAAGATGCATTTTTGCTGCGGATGTAGCATCCCACTGAGCAAGTACAACCTTCTTTGAGACAAAGGATCTCATCTAAAGATATCTGAGAAGAGAAGATGCACCCGTTTTCGACACACAACATCCTTGAAAGAAATGCAAGCTTCTTTCAAAAAGACATAGTTCCCTTTGATATATGCACTGTTTTACAAAGCTAATTTAAGTCAATGCAATCAAGTTGATTTTAACGAAGCGTGTTTTGTTTTTATTCCCGTGTTTCACTTGAACAAGTTACCTTCTTTCATTTGTTTATAAAACAAACAAATGTAACTTTATAGACCAGAGATTGTAATATGTCAGAATAAAATACAATAAATACATGCAATGTTCTTCACAATGAGCCGAGCAAGGGAAATCAAAACAACAGCAAAAAACAACAATCAACAAAGAAACAAATCAATTTGTTGGACTCCAGTTTCTTTTTTTGTCTGTGTGTTTTTTTGGGGTTTTGCTGTTCTGGTGTATTTATTGGTCAAAAAATGTGGTTTTTGGACATCCACTGTCCAAGTCGAGTCTAGCATGAGCTCAGGAAGAGGCCAAGGCGCAGGCAGTGGCCACTGGGAGTCCAGCTAGTCATCCAAAATCAATCGGAATCCAATGGAAATCCCTGGTTGGGTGATGGTTGAATGGAGAGTATCTATGATTCTATGAGACTATTAATCCAGCCGCAAATATCTGGGTTTCACTTGCAACATCTTGCAACAATGGGGCTGTAACATGCTGTAACCCTGAAAAATTATGGTTGGTTGATGATTAGATATGATTAGATGTTTGGTGGAATTTTGTTTGACTGACTGGTGATTACGGATTCATTATGATTCTATGATTTATATTGATTTATATAGTTTGCGAACCCGACCTTGAGTCAAAAAGTGGGTTGGGAGGTGATATAGAGGGTTTTGGGCATTTTTCAAAGGGGTTTGCCTCGAGATATGACCTCCAAAAATTGATGGTTCATGATGGTTCAACATGATGTATCGGAAAACTTATTGGTTCCGAGGGCTTGAGCCATTTTTCTCCAACCTCAGTAGCTACAAATTGTTTGAGGTTTATTGTGCCAGAAATGGAATGATTCTCCCAGCTATAGCCTTTTCATGCATGTTCAGCCTTTTCCTGTTTGGAGAGGTTCAATTCAACCAGGTGAATTGGATTGGAAAGCTCCACGAGTTGTACCAAAAGAAACTGGGCATGGATCGGAAGACCCAGAAGCAAGAGATCCGCTTCGACACCGAAAAGAAACCGGGCAATGGCATCCATCAGCTGATGTTTCAGTCCACTGTACATGCGCAAGAGTTCAAAGCGGGTCCCTTTGTGGGAGATGAGTGCACCACCAAAAAGGCCAGGGTTGGATCATACATCTTGGGGCAGAACCACTTGGTCAAAGATATCCAAGGAATTCCAAGGTCTTTTCGCAGCAACCTCCACCCTTCTTCGGAAAAATGAGCGACCTCAAACGACCATGCATATAGTTTAGAGTGCTTGACAAACCACTGACTGGTTTTGGAACCCCAACGAATCAGGTGGAGGGGAGTTTTTACCAAACTGTTTGATCCATCCGAGGCAGACCGACCGATATCCAGAGCATTTTCTGGTTTTTTCATGGCGATGTAGTAGATGTTGTACCCGCTCCAATCATTCCCGACATATGTCAACATGTTCAACAGCTTTTAGCCCAACTCATCGGCGCAAAAAGGCCAAAGGCGCATCTTGGAAACTGGGAACATATCGGAACAAAAACCAGAGATGGAATGGTTATGAATGGTTTATATCATGGGGTACTCTAATAGATGATAGATTTAAGATGATTTAAGATGTTCCACGCATGACCCAGTTCCCTAGAAAGGCGGCAGAGCATTCGGCGGCCCGCGTGGCCGTTGAGAGTGAGTTTCCGCACTTCCGGGAGGAGGCTCAGGCGCCCACGGAGACGCTTGGCGATCTTGGCCGTGGCCATGGGTCAAAACCTAGCACTACCATATTTGCAGGAATACACATCCATTAACAAGCCAGCTATCTTAGGGTACCTAGGGTGCCAGCTATCTTGAATTCATAGCCATTTAGGAAGAAGACGGGGGTATGATGTGTCAGCACCAAACGTGGAAACAGAGCCACGAATTGTGGGATACATGCATTACAGGACTAGAAACATCACTAGGGTCAGTTGGTTTGACAGCATCACAAATGAGCCAAAGGGTTAGCAAGATGTGTAGGGAAACGTGCGTTTGAGGGAAGTTTTAGAGATTGAGTGAATGTGAGGTTGAGGAGGCAATGTGATCATGTAAGGTTGACATAGGTTGACATAGGTTGACAAGATGTGAGTTTAAGGTAATGTGAGATTGGGGATGATTGAGGTAATGTGGTGAAGATATCAAGTTGGTGATGTTTTTAAGTGGTGCCAAAAACACCGAAGGTCGAATCTCCTGGACCAGGGATCTCCCTATGGGATCCTATGGGTACTTTGTGGTTCTAAACTGATAAACCTTGCAATACACGCATGTCATTTTCACACTATGTACTGTGAGCTGCTCAAGTTCGGCTACGTTACATGTGATTCTACATGTGATTGTGTTCTGCTTCCCAGGCCAGCCAGACGAAAAAATCGAAAAAAGAGAGCGCAAAGCTCCAAACGGGACAGAGAAGAATCTCAGAGCGACAGTGACCTGATGGATTTGAGCTGTCGCAGTGCCAGTATTTAGTGGGGTGTTTTTTATTTGGATGCCACAAGACAGGTCTCCCCTGCTGGTTCTTGAGTTTTTACATGTGGCTGGCATTGGATCAGCAACCACCAAGGTTCGGAAAGTGAAGAAAGTGAAAAGAGAGTGAAAACCGAGAAAAGTGACTAATTTCGAGTCAAAGAAACAATGCACTGCCAACTGTGCTTCAAATGTGGAGGAGCATGCAGAAGTCAAAGATTTGTTCGTGCATGCGATGCGCAAAAAAAGAAGCCTCAGTTCCTGTTTGCTTTGCCATCACAATCCCGAGGGACCAGCACTGGGATTTTTTTGGAGCAGGTTGGCACTGGAAAATCATGGAAAGTCGCTGTGATCAATGTGATAGTATATTTTGCCATATTATAAATCATGGTATTACCTATGGTATTTTAGAAGAAAACATACCCGCACTTCGAAGTGGTGCACAATGACTGCCGGGTGCTTCCAGGCGTTGCCGAGGATTCCAAAGATTTCAGGCGCCGTTGGCTCAGGCCTCGAGTCGTTAAGCGACGAAGCCCCCAAATCAATGATATCAAAGTGAAAGAGAATAAACCCAGCCTGTCTACCTGTATCAAAAGCCATTGGAAAGTTGAACTATATATATATATATTATATATGACCTAAAGTTAGAGGACGAACCATTTCAAAAAAAACAAGGATTATGTATGGCACTAGCACATAAACGAGTCCAAAAGATTCGGGAGAATCAAACAAAAAGGTGGGGAAAATTGTGTTGCAATCTCAAGATCCAATACATGTTGATACCGAATTTACCCATTATATACTATATCCGTATGTATGTGTATATATATATACATACAGTATATTTTAAAGCTGTTTGGGAACTTGGACTGGTGGCATCTGGTGGGCCAAGATGGGCGATGTTCAGGAAGTCATAGTTCACGTAGTGCCCATGCGCCTCCCCAGTCCCCATGTGGCCTGAGACATGGTGGTATGTTCAGAAACTGCTGTGGTTACCATGCCTAAATTGCCAGGCGGATGGTGAACATGTTACTTCTTCAAAGAAGTGGATTATGGCAGGGGTGAATTGAGTGCTGCTCCACTGTCCTTGTTCTTAAGGTCAGCCTGTCGAGGGTTTGTGAAGCCGACGCGTAAAAGAGACGGCAGCTGCTGGAAGGGTGGGTCGATTCGGTTTGTTGATGTTTGTTGTTGTTTATGGGCCTTGTTTCTATCATTTTATATCCAGTGTGTCCACACTAATTATGGCATTTGTAGAGGCCCTGCTTGTTTATGGACCTCCCAGGTCTTGGCCTGGTGCGAAGCCTTCCCCTGAGGCGACGCGGTCCGTTGCCGGACAGTGTCCCAGCGACATTCCATGCTATTTTCCTCGTAGAAATGCCATTGTTCACAATGCCAGCACCAGACAGGCGTTAATGGTTTCAGGGCTTGATGACATTTGATGACCCCGCTTGGAGTGAAATGATGTGGCTCATGTTAGTCCGTCCCACGATCAACAAGTCTACCAGAAATGGAGATGAAACTGTCTCAATTATCTCAATTTGACTTTGAATTTAAGTCTAAAGATGGCTGCATAGCTGGGTTCCCATGATTCACAATTTTCGCTGCAAGACAAGCTCCACTTCCCATTTAACCATCAAAGAAGCCTGTGATTGACCCTCTGCACCCCTGATACTCTTAGACGTTCCATCCAGGTGTTTCCCAGGTCCATGACAGTCCTGGTGCCACGAAAGTCTGCCCGTCAGGTTCCGAGATGCAAATTCACCGGAAGGCGCAACGAACCGGATGGTGTGGCAGGATGAGCAGGGAGATTCTTTTGGAGTCAAACAACTACACATGTCCTGCTCCAGTGAGGAGTTGATTGATTAGAATGCAATGATATGCTGGTTGGTGGTTTAGAACATTTTTTATTTTTACATGTATTGGGAATAATAATCCCAACTGACTAATATTTTTCAGAGGGGTTGACACCACCAACCAGTATGACATGTTTTACTATGTTTTTGAAATTATTATTACTTAAAGGCATCCTGATGTAGCTGTGAAGCTCATTATCGCAGTCACGGACCAACCAATACAAAATAGGTAACTCTGGATGCAATGGACGCTAGGCCGCTAGGCGCTTGGAGGACAAATCCAATGTGCCAAGTCCAGCCATTGTGGACGTATTTTTGAGGCTAACCAATGCATTTCGAAGCTGGCGGACTCGCTTTGTTTGTTAATTTTATTTAATGGTTTCATTATTTATTGATATTTGATTATATTTATAATATATATACCTGGAAACCCAAAAACCTAATTTTTTTTAGTTAAACGGCCTTACCCAAATTATTTAGTAATTACGGCTTACGGGTTTTAGTGACAGTTTGGGTTTCCAGGATATATTATATATAGTGACCATAGTGACTAATATAGGGGAAAATTCCACTCAGAATCACAGCGGCAGTTCCAAAGTGTCACCCAGCAGGGGCGTCTCTGTGTTCGCCTCAAGCTGTTTCATTTTGCTCCTCAGCGGGGTTTGTCATATCCCAACCTGGCTCTTTTGGCCGGAATCTTAGATTCCAGGTTTGCCTTGTCGTCAGCGGCTTGCTTTTCAAACACTTTTTTCCCCATTACCAAGTACCGTTGTAAGACCCTCAAGCCAACAGCGACTGGACTAATCCTCCTGCTTACTCTGCAACATCTGCCAACGAAGTCCTGAGAGGTCATGACAGCGGCAAGCTGGCAGCACATATGCTTGAGATGTTATTTTGAAAAAACAAGGGAACGTGTTTCCGGAAAAATAAAAAAAATACCCGATATCAAAAATAGATTCTTCATCAGCTTGAACGCTTTCACATAGGATGTTCAAAGTCCACTGGTTTCGCGACCCTGCTAATAGTCTACGCCAGCTGTGGTCCAACATGTGAAATTTCACATAAACTGGAAATCGCAAGCGTCGCTCTAAAAAGCAAGTGTGAGCTAGCCGCGCATATAGAGCCAGCCACTTTCTACCCCCTTCCCCAGCAGCCCTTGCTTCATGAGATGTAAGCCACAAGCCTGAAGTGTAGAGAATAGTGAAAGTCTTGTTGATGATGCACACAGCTTCCCATGACATAAGAAGAATCGGATCAGCTCGTACTTTGTCAAGCCTTTCAGAAAGAAACCACTCCACAAATTTGTGGTAGACATAGGTGTCAGCAAATTTCGACCAAGTTCCCTCGGGCAACACCTGCAAACTTGTCAGCCCAATCCGTTCTGCAGTGAAGGGACCAGAGTGAGGAAGTTTGCAATCTGGACGCTTGGCCCACACATGCAATAGTGAGTCCAATTGAGAAATTTTGTCCGCAACTGACCCATCCAGAAGTGTTAGACATTCAGCCAACACTGAAGCAATAAACGAACGACCTGCACCACCATGATAATTGTGCCACACATCAGTTTTGAAGTAGTCATGTGGGTGATCTGGACAATGAAAGAGCTTCAAGAGGGATGGTGTCACCACCCATGGAACCACGGTTGGTACATTAGCCCATTGAGCATTCATGTTGAAATCTTCAAATGGACCCCCTGGACGCGTGCCTGCAAGACACAGCCAGCACACACCTGGTGGGTTCGCGTTGTCTTTTTCAACTCTGACGGCTCTTTGCCAATGCCGGATGAAACCACCGGCAGTTCGAAGAAAAGGCTGATCACCCTTCACCCCCAAGCAAGCAATATGCCACGTTTCCCCTTGGAACGAAAACCCAGTAGTCTGAAGCTCCAAAAGGTCGTCAGCCAGTCTATTCAGCGGAATTTGCAATTTTTCCTCAGCATGGGCAGGTTGGAAATCAATTTTCTGGATGGAAAAGTGATTCCAGCTATAGGAATTACGAACCTTTTCTTGGAAAATGAAACAATCATGTTTCGCGCCAGGGATCTGGCTGTACGTTGTAGAATTTTTTGGGCATTGCCATGTACAAAAATCTGCTGTTGAAAGAACTTCCCTGTAGGTTGACACCCATCTTGAGATTGCGAAGTGATTGAATTGGATGTCGACGTTTGAAAGGCCGGCTTCCCCTCCCAATGCATCCCTGTAGTGACACTATCATAACAGGAGACTTCTTATAGCCCCGACCTTCGTCACCGTGCAGATAGACCGGTATTGTGCGCGACAGTGACAGCTTACCCTGAGCAGCAGCATCATATACTTGATAGTTTGCAAACTCTAGTTGGTACCGACGCCAAAATTCAAGCAGAGTGCTTTGCATATTCTCCAATGGGACATCTCCCATCAACTTGGAAAGATTCTTGGATTGAACCAGGTAGTTCACAGTATCCTTCACACTAAGCACAGGGAAACTTTGGCTCGCATCCAGATCAACCCACGAAATCGGAATCTCCAACGCAAGATCGTACTTCCCAAACCTTAGTCAGAACCGCTGCCAAACTGGAACGGGGCTGTGTACTCATTGCTGGCACTAACACATACAGTACCCCAAGAAAAAAAACATCAAGCTAGGGGGCAGTTTGTGACATTCATCTTCTGCGCGTGTCGTCTGCACTTGCGCAAGTCTAGAAGTCACTGGGCACGTAGTGTCTCCAAAGTGGTCCACCGCTGCCTTTGACATCTCAGCCACAGACTTGGCAGTGGCCTTGGCCAACAAGAATTTCAAGAAACTGTCAAGTTTGTGGCTGTGTGATCACATTGGATTGTTTGCCACAAAGCATGCGTAGCGGCGTAGCGTTCGTTTTCAGTTGTTGGGCATTAGACTTGCGAATTAGCATTGGTTCTACATACACTGGAAGCGCAATGTAAAAACGGCCACACTGGCCAGTATGTTTTGAATTAACATCGAATAAGTAACAGGAAACCATATTGCACGGTGTGAGTGAATTAGCTCATCAGTTCCGTGTTCTTCAGTTTTGGCAAAAGGAGTCATGAGGAGTCGAATGGTCAAAGTTCAAGCTCAAGTCAGTCAAATGGGCACTGATGGAACCCCAAAGTTCCTGCTTCAACAGCATATCCAAACTAACCTGCTGGTTTTCCCCTGGGCCCAAAGTTTCTGAGAGTTGAGAAATATACAAAGCAGCCAAAAAAAAACATGAAAGGACTTTCAAGTAATCATCCAAGATCATCCAAGACTGCGTAGGTAACGTAGGTAACCCTCCAAGTAGGCGATACCTACTGTGGATGGAAGAAACCCTGCTCCACTTCGTAACTAATGGTTATATATTTTTTTGGAAACAGTGGGACTAGAGTGAAGTGGGATAAACTATCTACCTACTAATGCAGGAAGTCTTCCATCCACAGTAAATCATTTAGGCTCGGGCTCCATTGGCAATGCAGGAGGCTGCATGCTTTCCCATAGGCCCCACGCGACCTGGCATTGCCGAGGCTTTGCGATGTGATGGCATGCGCAGCTTTACTGGAAGAAGGTGGGGTGGTTAGTTGGGAGATGGGCACAGAGCTGATGTCAAAAGCACTGGCATCAAAAACAACTTTTTTTCATCACTGGATCTCGATTGTGAAAGCACAGCACGAAAGCATGATCAAAGGGTTGTTCTGTCATCTAGCAACCCCACGCTTTGAAGGCTGGCCAGTAGATTTCCCTGTAGCATATTGGCAATCCATTTCAGAATTGCAAAACCCCAAAGTCTTAGCCCTATACCACAGCTGCCAAATGCTTTCACTTGGCAGGCTTCTTAGCTTTGGACTTGCCTTTGGCCTTTGCCTTGGGTGCCTTGGGCACGGGCAACTCACCACTAACTCCTTCCTGATCGGCTTTGCGTTTCAGCCGATGGGCCCTCAAAGATGGCCTCAGCAGCCATCCACCACACAAAAAATAATACGGGATGTCATTGGTAATTTGCTCTTTCACAGTTTCTGGGTCAACTGCTGGGCTTGGACTTCCGCTCGCGTAGCTTTGCTTCCCCTTAGAACATGACATAAATGGGATACAGTAAATCTCATGGATAGATGTTCGACTTGAAATTGGAAGTTGAGCCAGGGAGCAAAACCTCAGCATGCTCAAGTTGGTTGGCGATGTTCTGCAAAAGCCTTGGGTGATAACGGTTTCATTGGGGACATTTGTAGCGCAAGGCCATCTCACGCTACAGTCATTCCCGGGGAGATACTTCAACTTGAACTGATGGCCACATATGATATGTGCATTATTGTGGTTTTGAAATTACTTGTGAAAGACCTTTCCATGTTCATATTTTTTTGTTTCAAAGTAACTGGGAAGAAGGCGTCGCGTTGGCACGAAACCGGGCCAGACTGGTTGCAAGCGTATCATAGTGGGTGTCCATCGCTTCATAGGCAGTCTTGAGACTCGAGACCACACTCAGGGCGGGGCAGTACAAGGGAATGTTCAGATCATAGTTTTTCTGATTGAATCTGAAACTCTTGACTTGAACGTATGTCATGTTCGTATCAATTTTTAAAATGCATGAAGTTTCAACATCAGAACTGCCTTGGGTCGGCAACGCTGTCAACTTTTGACTGGATATCCCTCAGCTTGGCCGATTTGGCCAGAAGGGCTTCCATGGACTTCGACATCAATGTTTCATTGTCCTGTTTTGCGGCCCCAGGGATTTCATATATAATGAAAGATCAAACAGTTCATGGTAGTAATGAAGACGTTGAAATCATATATTGGGCAAGGGCTGATTGATTGCACTGATGTGCCCAGTCCTGCTTTTCCACCTCGGCGTCAGGTGTGTCACCCAGGCTGCCACTACCAGGTGGCTTGGCAGTAGCCTCGGCCTCAGATCCTCGTTCCATGGCTGCGGGGTCATCCAGAGACACGGAAGTGAACTCAACTGGTCTGCCACTGTTGCAAAGTTCTTCTTCCTCCTTGACCTGGGTATATTTTTTAGTAAGCTCCCCAGACTCATCAACTTCAAGGTAGTGTTGATCCACATCCTTGTTGTACTTCCATTTCCTGCAACGGTTGCAAAAGATACCAATGGGAATTTCAAGATCCTAAAATGGAGGTACTGTACCATAAAAGACTGTATTTTGTGGATATATTCCCTTACATAGGCCTTACATATGGTAGGTACTTCCAATTTCGGGTCCTTAAATAGCCATTGAAGATATGAAAGAAAGAAAGAATAGCATACTAGAATACATTGGGTTTGACATCTCTTGACAAACCATCAAAAACAAGAGCCTGCGCAACTTGGCGCGTGTGGACGTGTACTTGACCACCGCGTCAATTTCCGACCTTTGGGGCTGAACATGAATCACACGTGCAACTTTCATACTCGGACATCCACATGACTCAATAGATGGAAAGCACAAGACTGTTGAAATAAGATCCTAGCTTTGGCATTTTCAGGACATCTTTCATCTGACGCTCTGTGTACCAACCCGCTTTGACTGTCAAGGTTTTGCCCGTCTCCTCGACAATCTTCTTCTTGACCGTGCGCTGGCACTCATCCTGGAGGCAGCAGTTGGTTGTCGGAATGGGCAGGAAAGAAACGAATAGATAAGATACATGATGCCAATGAGCCACGTCACAACACAGTATATAGTTGTGGTCCTTGTTCAGAAGAGAATCTTTGAACGCTTGTACCAACTCCATGCGTGCTTCAGGGCCACAGTTATGGTACTGATTAAAGACTTCCTGTGAGCACTTGAGTCCCCCTGCTTTTTTCTTTGTACACCAACGGCGCAGCCGTTGCTCAATGGCAGCATCAGACATCGGTCTGCCATTGCGAAGCAACTGGCCATTCGATCCCCTGGTGATTTTCTCATCGCATTCTTTAGCCTGCCAGGTCATGTTCCTATAGCCCATGATATTTTTGTGTTGTAGTTGGACCATGTTGGACCTTTAGGATGTACTTATTTTTGATTTCATCATTCATAAAAATGCACGAGCAAGCCTCATCATCATCGCTGTCCATCGTCTCATCAGATGGTGAGCGTGATGGGGCAGGGGTTGATTTCGGGGTAGGTGCTGCAACGCGTGGGGAAGGCGTAGCACTCTGGGTTGATCTCTCAGTGGAAAGCTTTGACTTTTCAGCCTTTAAAGCCTGAATTTCTTCAAGGAGGATACGCTTCTCTTCCAGGGCCTTAGCCAAACCCTTTATATAACGAACCAATTGACTTGTAAAAATGGTGTCACAACATCCCAAATTAAAACAACTCCATTCCATACCACCCAATAGGGCACCAACTCGGTAGGTCTCCAATTCAGCATCTGTTGCTGGCAACGTCTCATCTGGCGGAGGCTGGCAGTCCTGATGCTTTGCAGGCGCACAGAGGGCAGGGTTTTACCTACTTGGAGGTGTGTGGAAGAGAAGCCTCATCTACTTCAGCTTCAGTAACCCTTAAAAAAATGGAATCAGGTCCAATGATTTTACGGACAGTTTCCAATTTGGATCACCCACTGGTTTTGGATGCCACTGTCATAAACCCAGTCCTCTTCTGCACGCGGCGTCACAATAGCCACTGTAGGAGCCTGAAAGGGGCAGGGAAAAATTGCATGGGTAAAATGGCATGGGCACCCAATAACATCAGGAGCAAATTACTATCCCAACATCCACAAGCCTGGTGGGTATGTGGGTCTGAAGAATTCTTCAACTCCAACTCGAGCAGCTCCTTCTCAAGTTCCTGTTGGCTAAGGGCGTGGGAAATATCTGGATCAAAACCTTGTAGAGTTGGGGAACAATCTTGACAAGATATCGGCAACATTATTTGGAAACAAGATTGGTTTCGTATCCGGCCTGAAGTTCTAGCTGCATCTTCTGTTGCACTGACAATCCTTCTTGCTTTACCGCCATCAGATGAGTTTGTCCAAGACCCAAAGAAGCGCAACTCCAAACGCGGGAAAGCAATGGTTGGGACATATGGAGGCAACTACCGCCCAAAGATGATATCAAAAATGAGCTGAAATAAATCCAAGTGAATATGATATGGACCAAAAACAAGACAAACAACATCAATGCATGCATGGATGCATAAGATGCATTGCCAAATCATACCGTGCATTTGTCTTATGCAATTTTACCCCCCAAAGCACACGGTTCTGTGAGACGTGTGGAATCACTGCTCTAATTTCGAGGGAAGCGCTTCATCTCTATGATCGGTGACCGTTTTTTGTGTATGGTATCCAGTGTTTTTTCGATAAAAGGTAGTTAATGGAAATACTATCAAAACCAGGCCATAATCAGGTTTTTTTCAACATTTCGGTACGGTTTTTTTCCAACTTTTTTCCAATAAAATACGGTTTCAGTACGGGTACGGCCTATCCCCATTATCCAATTACGGCCATATATGGCCATATATGGCCATATTTAACCAAATAATTTAGGTAAATTTGAAGTAGCCTGAATGGTCCCAAACCAAAGAAAATATTGCACGGTAAGTCTTGAAGTGCTTCTCAAATTTTTGTTGGCAGGAGTTCACGCCAACCATCGGGAATTTTCAGTGAGTATGATCCCCTGATGTACAAAATGCTGGATCTAAGGTCGGCATCTTGCCACGAATCCCCATAATCCATATTTCGGAAAATGGTTCTACCATCTGTCCCTTCCGGGCATTCTGGTGTAACCTCACAGTCTGCCAACAGGTGTGGGAAGATCTGGACAACTCTCATCCCGAAGCGAAGAGGATAGCACCTCATCCGGGCGGATGTTTGGAAATTGGAAGTGGGGGGTTGGTGGATAACACAATTGACTAGACAGGTCCAAGGGAATATAAAAATGTTTATTTGGTCTGAGGAAAAGACTCAGTTTTCTTGAGGTTCTTTGTGCCATGCCATTTACGCTTCCCAGTAATTGGATCCACATAGGACGCGGTGTTCTTTTCCTTGTTCATCTTGGGGGACCAGCCGGTCAAGCGACCCAAATTAAATCGTTCAACCCATGGGGAGCTGCTGTAAGCAACATGACGCTTCGGGGACGAGGATTGGAATAGCCGCATCCACCAGCAACTGCGAAACACCTGAGTGCATAAAAGTATTTTAGATATAGTCCACACATGACAGAATATGACATAACATAAACCGTTAATCACACTGCATGACATCAATAACCCACCTTGACAATTGTGGTCAGCCAGCGGAATCTGGGGTGCCGGTAAAGAAGTGACTGACGAGGTTGCTCGCATATGAAGGTACCACCCAAACATATTGTCAAAGCCATTAGCAAGCAGCACCTTGACGGGACCCCAAAGCTAACTTGTAAAAATTCAATGTTGGTTGGGAACACTATTTATATGAGATAATTTGGGGGTACGGTACAGACACCATTAAAAACAAACATTTTATGGGTGTATTAAAAACTAATACCACTGGAACCCCACACCTGCTCACCATAAGGTTTCCAGAAGCCACACACGGCCGCTCCTCCAACCCCAAAGGGTTTAGATACCACCTGAATGTACTTCCTCGTGAAACAGCACTCCAGGTGGCACAAAGTATCCCAAGCCATACAACAAATCCTTGTGGATCAGACTGAAGTAGAGCTTGTATAGATAACCTTGATTGGGAAGCTGGAATTGATTGATGCAATTTGTTTAAACAAAAAAACAATCAACACAACCAACTGTAAGTGGCAAACATCACCCACCATTCTTTGCTGAGTGGCACAAACCCCGATGGTGAATTTATGTCAAAGACAGTCCCTTCACCCAATGCATATCCAGCTTTCACATAGTCGTTTAAATCGACGCATGTGGCACGGTATCCTGCCCCAGCCACACATTTCGTGGCCATCCGGGACCCCGAGAAGAACTCGATCCACTGAAATTCCTTGGGCCGGGCTAAGAGCAAGTTAGTTTGGAAAAATTGTGGCATACTGAAGGCTTTCATACGAGGAAAAATTAGGGCCCCACTCCACGGGATCCGGGAACACCATTCCAAATAGTGAGGAGCACTAGGAGGATGAACGCCTACCGCAGGCAGTCTGGTAAACTAAATCCATTTTCATAGATTTTGTAAAGAATCGAAAGGTAACCAGAAGAAGAGCTTTTCTAATCCCAGCCTTAGGAAGACCCCTTTTGGCCATGTTATGGACCAAGTTGGACACTTCCCGGTCATTCCAGGATCTCATCGTGGCAGCTAGATGGACAGAGCAGGAAAGAGGCTGCAGCCGGATGGCAGGTGTTGCAAACAAACTTTGGTTCAAACATCGTTTGATTATATTGTTGATAGATTTATAGCGATCAGAACTGATGCCTTTCGTGCACCTTGTTTAAATCAGAATATGTATTTTTGTTCAAGGTTGATTACATAATGGAACTGAAATTCCACCCAAGACAGAGCTGGAAACTAGCCGGTTGGGCGAGGCTTGATAAGCCCACGCTTTGCCAGCCATTTGCTGCCAGCAAGAGGCATTGATGTCCTGGGCAACCGGGGCGGTGGTGTTCATTTACTCTGGCATGTATATGAAGGGGTTTCCATACATGGGGGTAACCAAAATGGATGGTTTATATATAATGGAAAATTATTTTAAATGAATGATTTCTGAGTACCCTTATTTTAGGAAACCTCCATAATAATGGGACAGTCATGGGGCTGGGGTTCGTGCGGGGGCTCTTTCATGGTAGCATGTCTTGAAAGACCCCATAATGCGAAGTAAACAAACGGAACTAAAATTATCTCACTCAGCGGTTGGTTTCGTTGGAAAAAAAAATGGATGAGTTATAGGTTGAAAGAAACATATCCATTCAGCCATTACCCATTACACACACGCACACGCAGCCCTGACTTCGGTTGAATCCAAACCTGTCCTCAATCAGCGAGACTCAGCACATGCCATCGCACACACACCTGTCCGGAAGTGAGTACTTGGGGTGTGGAGTCTAGTATACAAGCTAGTCCGGGTCAGGTTAATGACGGGCAACTCTCACAGTTGGCCTCTGATTTTATTCATTGTTTTTTTCAAAAAAATATTTCATATGGTTCCCCATGTTGTCACATCACAATCGCCACAGATTTATCGAAATTGATTTAGTTACTAAACTGAATTATGCACTTTCTGGTTTTCCATCACCACCACGGCGCATGTCAACTATATTTTTTTGAGCTGGAGCGCAGGTTTCCCAACAGGTAAATCACTCGCCACAAAGCTGACCATGCTGCCAGGCAGTCACAAATACGTGATGGAACACAAAAATTTTGTGGGTGTAAACATTTCCACATGAGCCCAAAACAAAACCGATTATGTTTCACAAGTTGGGCCCGTGAAAGCCTGGGTCAACACATGGGACCCCCCAAATATTTAAGCATGGCTGCTCTGGCTGCCATGCCAAAATCCTAATAACAAATGACATCTTCGGTGTACTGTTTCACAAGGGCATCAAGCTCAGCTGTCAAAGTGGGATCCGAACTCTCACCGGTCAGCACGGACTTGTAGTAGATGAAGTTGGCCACAGCTGGCTCCTCGTCAATTCCGTTCATCATCATTCCAGCCTTGGGTCAGAGAGTAGCGGGGGTAAGTTGGGCATATCGAAGACCCCGGCTGGATAATTAACAAGTGGCCCCCCTGCAAAATAATGAACATTGACATAGACGATCTTTGATACTCAGTGGGTACCCTTCCCAAAAAAAGGTTTAACCTGGTTTTCCTAAGGAAAACGCTTTTCAGCCACTGGCTGAGTAAGGGTTCCCGGGTTCCCTTGCCCAAAAAAGGTTTAAAATTTAGGCATTGGCTGAGTACAAGGGGATTGCATGAAAGAAACAATCGTCGACATAGCCTTCACGGTATACATCAAGTTCTCCTTCTGGACCGTGCAGTAGCACACCTGCAGGAAATTGCGTGAACCAGCAGAAGGAAGATGGTTCAAGAGGAGCTTCGGGATGGTTGAGGGGAGGTAGAGTTTAGAGAAGGTTAGGGGAAGTAGATACTGTACTTCAATGTTTTCAAAATACCGAATGAATCAAGACAAGTTCCCCCCCAAAAAAAGCATCCAATGTCAACAGTAAACCGAGACAGGTTGGAGCCTGCTTGAACTTGCCGTCTTTGAAGATCAGGAACCCAACTGCCAACCGGGACCAATAGACCATGATCTTGTAGTAACCCTGGAACTGGCCATTCAAGTGCTCCACTACGGTCTTGACCTCTGTGGTGACGACATCGTGCTCGATTCGCTTTCGCTTCGACTCCTACAAGCCAGTCTTGAAGTATTGCCCATTGGAAAAACACATTTTCAAGGAAAAAAGGTGCATTTTCTTGAAGTATGGTCTTGGAAAAAAATATGTCACAAGAAAACAACCCATTACCGATTCCACATCAAACAGTCCTTAGGTTTTGCTAAGGCAAAAGGTGCATTTTCTTGAAGTATGGTGTTGGAAAAACATATGTCACAAGAAAATAACCCATTACAGATTCCACATCAAACAGTCCTTAGGTTTTGCTTCCAAGGCTGGCGGATCTTCAGGCTCTTCATCTTTCTTCTTGTCTGTCTTCTTTGCAGTCTTTCCCTTTCTCTTCTCAATCTTCTCCTCTGCCTCCTTTCCCATGCTGGTTTCTCCTTCTTTCGTTTTGCTGCTCTTGCGTCCCTTGTCTTTCTTACCGTTCTTCTCCTTTACCTCATTGCATGTTTCAACACCTTCCTGTGCGGGCTGTTCTGCTTTTTTGCTCTTGGCCTTGCGGGGTGCTGTGGGTTTGGTATCCTCTGGGGTCTCCTTGGCTGCTTTGGCCTTGACCTTTGAAGAAAGCCTATGCAGTTTCCCACGTCGGGACTCAGGAACCTTCCTAGGCGCAGACTTGCTGTCAGTGCTCCCATCATCCTGGCTACTCTTTTTGCCTTTCCCTTTGCCTTTGCCTTTCTTCTTCTTAGAGTTTTCGTCTTTCTTAGCACCTCTCAACTGCAGGAAGTCAGTGTGCTTCACAACCTGAAGGCAAGCTAAATGATCAACATACAGCTCGGGGATCTATTAATAGCACCAGGGGGAATGAAAGAACAGCATGAACACATGGGAACGTGTACTTCCAAATGGTCTTCAAGAAACCGGGATTTGCTCTTCCTTCTGAGGCATGGAATCTTGGGTCGTGTCATTTTCAGTGGGGATGTTATCACCAACGGGAGGGGCCCAGACTTCTTCCTCAACCTCCTCAACAGCTGCAACCGGGGCTTCAAGAGCAACTTGGGGTGGAAGCGGCTGAGTCTCGTCATAGTCCATGCAAGGTTTCTGGGTTGCATCGTGCAACCTGAGCGATTTAAAGATCAGGCTATGAAGTTTATTGGAACCTTATAAGTGTTTTATATTTATTTCCATGAGTTTCTGATAGGTTTTCATATATGACCCAAAAAAAGGAAACCAAGGAAATCTATTAATAGTCACCCCATGTCATCCCAAGAAACTCATGACCTTGGGACAAGAAACTTTGAAGAGCTTTCAATGGATCCCTTCAACTCTTCAATTCTGCGTTTGATCTCTTCAGCCCTTGTTGAGTTTGGAGTCACCGGTGGTTTGTTGCCCTCTACCATTGTCACTGGCAGGGTGGGGGAAACCAGCGGGGCATCGACCTTGCTCATTTGAGCCTTTTTCATTTCAGCAATCTGGGCTTTGACAGCCTTAATTTTCTTGTCTAACCCAAAAATGCATTCCTGATCTTCAACCGGAAGGGCAACGGAGATCAAATCATTCTCCAAAACTTTGGGTGTCCCAACAGAATTGGACTCCTTTTCTGGAACCACTGGAACAGTGCTGGGGGAAGGAATGGGAACCTCCCGCAACCTGGCACGGAGTCCCTCCTCCTCCTCCTCATCGTCCTCCTTGTCGGCCTCACCAGGAGTTTCGGGAGAGTTCGGAAGATCCACGAAGAGTTCCTGAGAGGCAAGCGGCCGACTAGCTAATCAAGGCATAAATAAGGTAACGGAAATTGTTAACCCCAGCTCTGAACATAAAAGTATCGTTTATTAATGTTAGTTACAATGCATTGAAATCTGTGGTGATTGGATTGGATTGCCTTGGTTGGTCCATTGCCTGATTCGTCGAACTGAACGCCTGGATGCAGCAAAGGCTCCAAGTCCCCAAAGTGAGCCAACAGCTCTCCAAACGCGGGGTCCTTCAGGGAAGGTTCCCTCAGGCATGCATGTTTCAGAAAAAAATAGTGAAACTGTAGTTGATAAAATGCATCTGAACTCCTAACATATTCAACACATAATTTCAGCTTCCCTTTCAACAATATGGTTTGTTTTTTTGTTTGATCAACCCGTGTCCCGTGGCTTGTTTCTACGGATAAACTTGTCCCTTACGAAGCACATCAACTTCTTGATGCTGCTCACCACCAAGTGGATCTGAAGCTCAAGCTCATCGTTCATCTGGGGTAAGTTGTTGGCATCCAACCCCCGCCCCAAAGATATGAGGTGAAGGATATGCACCTGAGTGGTGATCGTAGGCATGTCAGGGGTTTTGATCAAGTGGTTGGACTTCATGTTCTCCATAATCGGAATGAGGACATCGGCATTCCACACTGCATGGGCCACATCTTTGGGTGAAATTGGTTTTCCTTTCGATTTGATCACTAGATTGTCTATGCCACCCTCCTCGACCCGATTCTTAATGGAGTCAGTGCCCCACCAACGTTTGGCTACCCCATAAAGGTTCGCCATTGCAACCAGAACCCTTCAAGCAAGCAGTTCTCGAGCCTTTGTGCTTCCGGCCGGGCATGGTTTCACCATGTCTTACGCACGATCCAAGCTGGAGAAAATGTGATGGCTATGAAGTTTCAATTTTGAAGGGTTAGATGCGATTTGGGGTTTTGAGAAAGCAATCAATTAGCAACACCCAAAACTGTTTATCAGTTGCATAGGCTGCATGCCAAATCCCAAACTGCACCACAAATCCGAACTCCCTGTGGGCCTTATTGCGCGCCACAATTCAGCGCAGGCAATCGGCCGGGCGTGGCTGTGGTGAACATGGGTTCCCCGTAAACCATTCAAAGAATAATGTTGAAATGGGGTCTACATGGGTCTACTACTATCATATTGGGCTTAGTGATATCTTTGATTTGAGATGATTTGAGACATGTGCGATCACAATGCATTCCAATCCCTTTTGATCCATAGATCAACCTGCATCTTGGAGGTTCACACAGCTATGATCAGAAATAACCATATTTTTGGTAATTACGGGTAAAACTTGTCATTGACGAAATAATTTAGGTTTTAATGATTTACGCCATAATGACTGAAAAAAATTGGTCATATGCATCCCCAGGTATATATATATATTATAGTATATGTTTAATATATATGTATATGTATATATATATTATATTATAATTATATATATATACATTGATACAAAGTTATATATATATATGTTATAATTACATATGTCCAAATTTAACATGGTTTTCTGACTACTTCAAAGGCATGCAAGTACCGTCCCGAAAGACGGCACAAATCATTTGGGTAGGTATATACTGTATCAATATATGTTTTACAGGAATGCGCTTCAACATCGCCACTTCAACAATTGCAACATCGCCAGATGTATGGACAGCTATAGTTGCGCAAGTCGCAAGTAATTCCTGTGAATCAAGCAAACAAACTTCAAAATTAATGAGGAAACGCTGTCCATTCAATGGGGCACCCCTGCCACTTGTATATGTAGCTGAGTTTTTCATTCCAGGTCACCCCATCGAACTGGTATTGAGCACATATGTTCAACTTCAGGACCTGTTGATTTTTATGGATTTTTTCTGTGCCCACATCACCCTGATAAAGCTACGTCACGAACGCCAACATGGGAAGGTCCACTGCATGCGAAGTTGCATCCTTAGTGGCGGGTGATCCCCGGTGACGACATCGCCTAGCTACGATGTGGTTCCCCCAGGATAGCTACGTTGGTTTAATGACATGGTATAATAATTTTTAATACGTTCATATATGTTACAGCTGTTGACAACTTGTGGCTTATGGTGGGTATAATATGGTATAACATGGTATAACATTGTACAACATATAGTATGACAATATGTTTTTTCTTCTAGATGATGATGGAGTTAGAACATGTTATAAACATGTCATTACACCAACGTCTAATATCTTCTCACTATGGGAGGGGCCCAACTTTGTATCCACGAATCCACTATCTACCACTGAGGATGCAGCCAAGACTCGTAGCAGAGAGCGTGGTTGGGGATCTTGGCGGATTTCCCAGTTTGGAGCAATGAAACCATCGTTAAACCTTTAAGTTAAACCTTGACGTTAAACATAGTCAATTAATGTCAATTAATGTCAATTAAAGCATTTGGAGTTCAACAGATGCTAGACCATGTTAAACCGTCATGATCCGTGGGTACTGTGATCTTCTTACTCGAACGTAGGGTGCACTTGCAGGAAACCAAACCACCAGCCACATTGCCCCAAGTGGATATGGGTCCAAAATGGGTAACCCCATGTAGCCCTCCAAAGTGGAAAGTCATGGATAGTCAACACTCAAAATGACAGTCTTAGATCTTGACCCACAGCCATCTTTTGGGCTTGTCTGAAAATAAGGTACTCCTACAATTGATGCTTAGTAATCTTTATCCCTATTAAATGCCTGTATATTTAGGATGTACCACATTTATCATCATTTATCCATATTTTCAAATACAGTCACCTTTTTTTTTTGGCGACCCACATCCACGACTTTCAGTCAGGCAAATATTGGTCCACGAGGCATCCTGTGGGTGGAGGCAGGACAGCCATGGAGCAATGGAGGTGTGGAGCAGATTCCAATGTCTTTTTCCGAATCTGAAGACATCAGGAATGAGTTGGTTTTTGAACCACAAATTGAGGGGGCAAATATACACCTGATGTTTGTAAATATGCACATAATATACATCAATATACTTCAAGCACAGAACAGCTTGCAGCTTGCGGGGTATTCGAGGTTTTATTTCATATTTTATCTTCACCGATTTTCAGCAACAAATACCATTGAAGAGCCTCTATTCATGACCCCAACATGTTTTCACGGATATGAGATTCGCGTTTGTTGGTTTGAACATGGTCAATTTTTCCATGGAGTCTCAGCACTTGGAGACTTGTTCAAACTGTGTATGCATCATATGCCCAACTTGATGCGTTATTCAACAAAGGCATAGTTGTTCAATCGTGAAATGCACATGGCAAACCCAAGTGGAGATTCATCATTTTGCACATCTGTTGCTGGGCTGCTTATCCTCCAAGTTTCGGATCCATGGTGAAATCCATGCTGTTCAATGGGAAAATTATCTATACTATGTAGATCTATGTTGTATAGACACAATAATGTTGAACATCTCTTTGGAGCATAAGGGATCCCAAAATCTATAAACACACATGCCATAAAAAAAATCCAGTCCCAAGGGTGGCCCAATCTTGTGGCAGAACACTGGTGAATTCATCGTTGGGGTGATCATGGTAGTCGTCTCCGCCTCTCGGTGTGCTTCAATTTGGATCCCACCCGACATGATCTTTTCGGGGAGTAAATTTTTGTATGGAACATGGCTAGGTTTTTTGTGTTCCAAAAGCCTGACTCGAATTGACGCAACCTTTGGTCTGCGCTTGACTGCAATCACACATGGCTAATTAAGCATGCCAAAAGTCTGCGCTTGACTTGTTAGCCCCGAGAATTGAATATTAAGCATTGGCAACATGATGTGCTTTTGGGGTGTACTAGTATGGTGTAAAGCTTCATTTTGAAGCCAAACATAATTGACTTAATAGTCAGATAGTGCACTTCATTTGAGGAGCAATTTCACATCATGAGACGCATGGAGTTTTGAAAACCTATAAATGGTGTTCAAACCATCCAAAACAATAGTTTTAAGCCAAGTAATGTCAGAAAAAAAAAACAAAGGGATCTCCATGGATTTGCCAATTCAAGGTTGGATTCTTGCGATCCTTCGAGGCAACTGTTAAGGTGTTACATCAAATTCTCAGTTTTTTTGTGCTTTACAATCGCATTGATCTTGAAATAACAACTTCACTGCGACATAGAACTCATGTCAAAAAGCCATCCCGACATTGCCTTACTAGGTATGTATATATAACGGTACGCGTATATTTCATATATTTATATCATTTCAGGTTTGTGAATGATTGTGAGGGACTCGAAACTTCCACAATAATTATCAATAATTACTGCGTGTATGACATCATTCCAGAGGTTTTTGTTTTGGATGATTTTGCTAGGTTTATCTGAACTCGAACTATCAAGGTTTATATTATTGCACGAGACTATTCCAGAGGTTTAAGTATATATATATAGTTATATATATAACTATATATATATATAGTTAAATAGATTTAACTATATATGAATATACATACAACTATATATAATTTGACTATACATATATATACAGCTATATATATAACTATATATAACTATAGATATAACTATGTACAATTTGACTATACATTTAACTATATACATAACTATGTATAACTATATATAACTAAACATGAATATATATATAGCTATATATATGTAACTACATGTGTATATATATTTATATATGACTATACATATAAATATATATATAACTATTTATTTATATATATAACTATTGTTCACTATATATAAATATAACTATATATATATATAACTATATATATAACTATATATATAACTATATATGTATAACTGTATGTAACTATATGACTGTATATAACTATTTTTTTACCATAGATATAACTACATATAGATATATATGTTTAAGTATATATATATAACTATATATATATATAACTATATATATATAACTATATATATATAACTACATATATATATATAACTATATATATAACTATATATATATATAACTATATATATATATTTAACTATATATATATATATCACTATCTACATAAAACTGTATTGACAACTATATATATTTAACTATATATATATATACATATAACTATAGATATATAACTATATGTATTTAACTATATGTATAAATATATATATATATATAACTATAAGGCATTGGCTCCACGCCCACATTCGTGCCCGTGGGTTAGGGTAGCAGTTTGCGTGACTTGCTGCCATTGCCTGAGCGGGCCCGATTTTGCCCGCGGGTGGACGAGGACTTCGAGGACAAGCCTCCACCGCCTTTTTGAGTTTGGGGTGAGCTCATTTGGACCAAAAACCCCGTCTTTCAGCTCTGGTATCTTTGAAATTTTTCCTCTGGCTGGCCTTGGTGGCTTATTTGGAATCTTTTTCATCGGACCTTTTGCTGGGCCTCTGCAGGTGAGCCAATCACCTGTTGTATTTCTGGTTTCTGCAAGTGTACCGAACACTTGGGATTTTGCACTATTTGTTTGGGCTTCGACAGCACTCTACAACCTTTTGTATTGGCACTTCGTCCCCTCACAATTTTGCATACAACTGGCTTCTGCAGGTGGGCATTACACCTGACTCAAACTTTTCTTTCAATTCAATTTCTTATTTGAACTGTACCGTGAGGAGGTTCTCAAACAATTTTTATTGTCCCTTCGTCATTTGCATTCAACACTGAACTGGATACGCCCTGGTGTTGTTTACATTGCGAATTGGCAATCATTTATGTGCTCAGTTTTGCTTGTTTTGCTGATTTTGGTGGTGACATTTGTGAATTTGCAAGATTACTCTACTCAGTGGTACACAGAAGAGGAGGCAGCGCAGACAACGCGCTGCAGCCAGAACAGCCTGGTATCAACATCGCACGGGTCAAGTGCCTTTGAACAAGCTGGAACTTCTGCGCATCAAGAGTACATTGGCAAAGCACCACAGTCGGGACTCCAATTTCATTTTGACAATACAGAAGCACATCAATATGGATTCAGCAGATTTATATCCATGGAAATGCTCCCATTGTCAACGAATCAACAAGAAGATCGCAACCAAGTGCGTGATGTGCCATTCTCATTGGACATCAGGGACCCGTCACAAGACGGAGCCGAAGCAACAGCAGACCTATCAGGCCACTGCGTATCGGGATGCTTGGCCGCCACAACAGAGATTCGACTGGGAACAATGGGAGGAATGGGAAGCGGAAGATCGCTCCTGGCAGTGGCCGATGCCACTGGACAGGTCGCAGAGCAGATCTCAGAGCAGATCCCAAAGTCCTCGTGCTCGCAAAGGCAAAGGACTTGGGAAGGGGAAAGGCAAAAGCAAAGGCAAGAGCAAAAGTGGGGGAGATTCGAAGGGAACAGGAGAGCAGAGCACCTCGCCCTTCGCTCCACTGACTGCCAATATGCCAACATGGACATCAGAGGATGGTGCAACTGCAAGTTCAACTCCATTCGCAACTGCACCTTCCAATTCAAGCCTTGTCGAGATCCTTGCTCAGAAGAAGGAGTGCATCGCAGCCCTCAAGAATGCTTATCCGGATGGCAGCAACATACCACCGGAAACCAAAGAATTGATCGACAAGATCGAGAAGGAAATCGAGAAGCTCGAGAAAGACAACAGCAAGCTGGTGACCAAAAATATTCACTCAGCTACCAAGTCTTTGGGCAAGGCACAGAAAGCTCTACAGGAGTCAATGGATGCAAAGAAGTCCCATCGTGCCAGATGGGTCAAACATATCACCGAAGCAGCCACGACTTGGCAGGCACAGTTGCTGGAGTATCAAAAGCAGCAAGCTGCATTCCAAGACGTGATCATGAAATCCAAATCGGACATAGAGACTGCCAAGAATGCCATTCAAGCACTGTCATCGACTGCATCACAGGCCCAACTGGCGGCGATGCCTCCCATCACACCTTTCTCGGTGGAGCAGGAAGATGGAAGTGGCGAAGTCGATCCAGAAGAGGAGAAATTGCAGGGGCATCTACAAACGGTGCTTCAGAACTGTGCGGCAGCATTGCAGGCAGAGACTGTGCCACACGAGAAAGAGACGGAAGATCTCACCATGGAGGACGACGAACGAGACAAAAAACGTCCACGTTCCATGACGCCCTTTGGTGGACATGTGCCTGGTGGGGAAGTTGCCAAGGACTGAGGGATGGCGGTGTCACGTCAGTGCTGAGCCATGACGGGCATGACGCCCTCTGCGAGACAGGTATGGTTGAGGCCTATGCATCCTTGCCAGGGATGTGTGCAGCAAGCCCTTACCTGCTCACCGATTTTGACATTCATCGATTTTCTCACTGGCAACATTCCATACAACATGAATATAACTATCTCAATCCTTTTGATGCAGTTTTCTCGGCATGGAAGCTCAGTTGGAGCACATTGTCTGATTCCTTTGATGATTTCTTTGCGCCTGAAAAGCATGCTCAATTGGTTGATTTTTCTTGTCCTGCCCAATCAATCCCGATTCAGAATGAACATGGATGCACCCAACCTGTGTCAGAGCTCCGTAATTCGTGCATGCTCCACAGTAGTTTGCGTACTTGCATCCGTTCAAATGCCGTAGCAAAATCCTCATCTCCAAGTGCAGTTAGATTTCATGATAAGATTTCTATCTATGTTGGTTTAGAAGATGAGCTTGCCATGTTTGCCACCACAATGGATACGTTTGAGCTTGCAAATTGGACTGGCAAACCTTGGTCCAGACGACCCCCAAAAGTTTTGGCGGGCTCCAATGACAGCCAATCAGAATCACCATTGTTTCTGGAACGAAGACTGCGAACCACTGATCAGTATCATAACGTTCCATCAACATGGCTCAATATCAATCAACCGCAACCTGATGAGCACGATGACCCAGAAGATGCTAATCATTTTTTGCATGAGGCCCCTGATTCCCTGCAGAATTTGTATGATGCGCTTTTTGCTGAAGGAGTTGTGATTGGACCGCGCATTCATGAGAGCATTTTCTTGCGTGCCTGGTTTGTTCATCATTTGCAGGCACCACAGTGTTTTCATCCTCGAATCATTGAAATAAATGGACATTGGAGACACTGGTTCAATGACATCATCTCAGCCTGGAGAGATCGCATTCTGCCGTTGGAACAAGTCATTTTTGACATCGTGCATCCAAATCCACCTCGTACAGGTGTTGCACATGAAATCTTATTTGACATCATTTTATCCCAAGGCATTGATGCTCCGAGAAGGGCTGGACTGGTGTCCATTTGTAAAAAAGATGACCCTGCACAGAGAGTAGCTTATTCTGTTGCTGTCTCATTATCTGAAACGACCAGTGGCCATCAGATCATTCAACAAGCCGAGTATCTTCATGAGTGCAATTTGCATGCATGTTCCATCAGAAATGGTCGAAATAGGATCCCTTTCACTTTAGAACCAACACATGAAATGCAGGATGGAGATTCATTCATTGTTGTTGTTCGAAGCCTGTCCAGCTCTAGTGCGGTGTCAACTACCACCCAGAGCAGTGCTGCTGGTGACCCAACTGCACCAGCTGGTGATCCGACACATGACCAAAGTGTAGAGGCTGCCCCTGCTCAGCGGCACAGTTCTGCTGGACCTGCTCATGCACCGCATGTCGCACTAGATGACAGTGTGACACATCGACCTTGGGTCTCGTTCAAAGGCGCCGAACTGGATCAGGACATTGACGTGCCCATGACGTCGTCAAGACGAAGGCCAGAACGACCTCCAAGACCTACCCATGATGGGGACGAAAATTGGTTCTGGGAATTTGGCCAAATTTTCTCACAAAATGCACGAGAAGAGGCATTTGAAGGTGAATACTTCCTTTACATTCAAACATGGTATGTTGATCACCTGAGACGACCTGTGTGCAGAAGACCCAGACCCATCAGATTGGACCATTATTGGATCACATGGCTTGATGAATTTACGTATACTTGGAGGGATGAGATGGTTCAAAATGCACCCTTTTCTGTATACATTGTCAAACCTCGGCCACCTCAGTATCGGCATTATGGTTATGCTTGTCATATCTTGCTGGAACAAAATAGGGCCCCAGGTCAGGCTGCTGGAGTTCTGACTGCCCTTCTTGCCGGATACACAAATGATGGCATCATCCAAGGTGCTTTCTCTATGCCTAGACACATCAGAAAACAAGATGTGATAGACGCCCTTGAGATTGAACCTTTTTGCAATGATCGCCGTTGCACAGTATACCACAACTTGGACATTATGCATCTTGTCGTTGCGACTGAGGTCACTTCAGGATTCAGCATCAAAGTCCAAGTTGATTCACAGAATCAACAAATGCCACGTCTCCCTGAGGATCCACCAGAAGAGACACAGGGATACTTTGATGATCTTGCATTAATGCAACAACCATCGACGGCTCAAACACCGTCGCAATCAGCATCCGGCAGTTCTGCTGCACCGACGGCACAAGCATGTCCAACTTTTCAATTTAATGTGAACGCAGCTGTTTTCCAACCCGGCCGAGCTGCTCCTGTGGCAAGTGACTTGATTCATGAACTTTATCTTGTCTGGACCGCTAGGGTTTTCACATGGGAAAATGAAGCTCCGGTAGCTCCCATTGTCACGTGGTTTGTCGATCACAGAGGTCATCCTGTATGTACCCAAAGTCGTCGGGTTTACCTTGATGATAACTATCATGATTGGGAGGCCCTCATTCGTGCAGCATGGCATGATTCCATTGAGCCTGGCATGCCACTTGAGATGCACATTGTCGAGCCATCACCACCTGTAATGGAGCCCGATGTTCTTGTTCATGTGATTATTGTCCAAGCGCCGAGGGAAGAATGGGTATCTTGCCTTGTCACTGTGTTTGATTCATTCATAAGTCGTCGTGAACATCATCTCATGCGCCTAGCTGTGACAACCTTTGAACATATCCAACTTGATGTGGTCCTACGCAACTGTGGTTACGTTCAGACCAATGTGATTCAGTATCAAGGATGGATCAATGGTCATCAAGTCCAACAGGACCAACGCTGGCCAGGTCGCTCGGGTGATGAAATCACTGTGCGAATCACAAGACAGGTTGTCGCCATGCCTCCAACTGTAACTGATGATGCTGCGGCCATGTTACAGCTCCCACACAAACCTTTGACGTTGCATGACAAACTGTTTTTGGATCGCCAAGTTCCGATCAATTTGATTCATGTTGACCATGTAGGTGTGATTCCAGATCGCCTCCCTTCACATGTACTTGTATCGGATGAGCATTGTGAGCATGATGTCCAGAGGGCGCTTCAGGAATTTGACCAGAACTGTCATGCTTACTGTTTGCCCGCAACTGGATTTGCACTTGTTTTGCCTGCTATGTGGTGTGCTCCAGCTCTGGAATGGCACTACATTTATTACCCATTGAAATTTCAAGACCGTTCCGAGATTGTCATGCACAAGGATGACCATGATTTGACTGAGCATGAGCACATGGTTCTATTGCACTCTCTTGGATTCGAACGTGCAGTTGTACTGCAAGAACGCAGGCCGAAGTGTCAATTTGTCCTTGTTCAATACCACAACAATGAGCCAGCTATGGATGATCCTGTTCGGAAAGATCGAAGCCCAACTGCCTGGCCTAAAAGGCAAAGCGTGACACCACACCAAAAATTTTTCCAGTTGCCTTCCAGTAACTCCGATGAACACAAGCACCTTTTGACATGGGACATCACTTTGACGGAACTTCAAACCTTTTTTCTATCTGGTGAGACGGTCCTTTGCAATTGGCATTCACACCTTCAAGTGCCCGATTTTGTCCGTGCAGCCCTGAATCAGTCCACGGAATCTGAAGGCTTGACATCTAATTTCAGTCAATTTGACCGTCTAATTATTTACACGGACGGGAGTTCCAAGCCGTCAAACCGCCGAAAAGCGCCTTTGTGGGTCCAAGAGCACGATGTGCCAGATGCATGGGCTTTCATTGTGCTTGGTGAAAAGTATGGTGAGACTGAGGACAGCTCGACCATTTCCTTCCTTGGATGGCATTCGCAACCCGTTTTGTATGAATCATCCTTGCCGCATTTTCTTGGCACCGATGCAATTGGGTCCGAATTTGCGGAAAGAGAAGGTTTATTTTGGGCCGGAATTTGGAGGTTAGGTATTGACTCAACCATTCCCACTGTTTTCAGAACGGATTCAAGCACTACTGCGAGCCAAGCAGCTGGAAATACCAATTGCCATGACAATCACCCAACTTTTGTTTTGTTGCGCAGTGTCTTTCAGACGCTATCAGCAGGACTTGATAATGATGGATTGATTGTGGATCATGTTGCAGGGCATGCTGGGGACGCATGGAATGAGCTTGCGGATCACCTTGCCAAGACTGAGGCTGCCCAAGGTCACAAGCTCCGGCGCCAACAAGTGGACCTGCGTCGCTGGGCACCCTTTTTGCCATATCTTTGGATGGCCATACATAGGGATGCCGGTTTGCCTCCATTGCTTGCACAGGGATTTGATGTTTCTCCACCGGAGTTACCGCTTGCACTGCCTTCACAGGACGACAAGCAAGTGCCACCCCATCGCATCTCAGCCCATTTTGCACTGAGCTTAGCCACTTTCAATGTTGGGTCGCTCTTCACTGGTCCTAATGGATTTGCTGGAAAATTGCAATATCTCCGAGAGCAGATGAAATCTTTCAAGCTCAATAATTATTCTCGGGATACAAGAAGCCAGAAGCCCGGCTGGTATGAGCGTAGCTGACAATGTCTTGCGACTTGCAGGAGGATCGCGCCGTGGTCAGTACGGCATTGAGATCTGGATTGACCTAGCACAACCAATCAGCTTGGTCAAGAACAGACCACAATTCCTCAAGAAATCTCATGTTCAAGTAATCCATGCTGATCCACGTAGACTCCTTGCTCGAATTGATCATCCAGCCCTGCGTTGCTATGTCCTTTCTATGCATGCCCCACAGAGTGGACGTCCTCTCAGTGAACGTAAACTCTGGTGGCAGGAAACTACAGAGATTGCTGCAGCACATTGTCATGACCACCCACTGCTTGTGTTGATTGATGCCAATGCCAAGAGTGGACCGTGTAATCCACCAGTTGTATTTGACAATGATGACAATAGCTCAGCCAACACTGACTTCTTCATGCACTTTCTGCAGATGCACTTGCTGTGTCTGCCTTGCACCAGTAAGATACATTGCGGGCCCAACATGACATGGACGGCACCGGACAGATTGCACAGTCATCGAATTGATTATGTAGCTGTCCCTCAGTCTTGGATTTCATCATGTACTTATTCTGGTGTGCTACAAGATTTTGATCAAGGGAATGCTCATGATGACCACCTTGCTGTTGGTCTCCAACTCTGTTGGCGGGATACAATTGAGGTTCTGCAAAAAAAGGCCAAAAGCACTTCTTTTCAACGGAATGCCATTGGTCAGAACCGCCATCAAATTGCATGTGAGAACATCAAAGCTGACCCTTGGCTGACTGACATTGAAACTCAGGTGCAGCAGCTCAATAGGAATCTGCTCAAGCAAGTTGCCGATGCCTGTCCAGTTGCACCATCGATGCCCAAGAAGCCAGGCCTTGACGGACCAATCTGGGATTTACGTGGACAGAAACTGGCTTTACGTAGACGACTCCGTAGTGCGTCTACTACCAGTTCCATCACACAGCTCAGGTTGTTCTTCCTGCTTTGGAAATCCCCTGCCACAGAAGTTTGCATCCTTGAACAACATTTTGCATATGAACACACCAATTTGTGCACACAGATTAGACTCCACTGCCAGTACGTTGTTTTGGCTCGTCGTTTGAGAAAGCAATTGCGGCATTCCAAGATCCAAGCAATCCAAGCTGAGATCATGTCGCTCACTGAAACTGCGCCTGCTGGAGAGATTTTGCATCGTCTCAAGCCCTTTCTTGGATCCACCAACCCCAAAAAAGTAAAAAGGGCATGTCTACCGCTGGTGCGGGATGCGGGGGGACAGGTCTGTGGGACCCCTGAAGCTGCCCAGCAGAGGTGGATACAATTTTTTCAGCACATGGAAGGTGGTCAGCGTCTCACGACGGAGGAGTTTCGGAAGACTTGGCTGCAAAACTTGGAGAAATTTCTGCATGCTGATAATTTCCAAGTCCCGATTCAAGAGATGCCGAGTCTTGTGGAGCTTGAAACTGCATTCCGACGGGTCTCTGTTGGGAAAGCCATCGGCATGGATGGAATTCCGCCTGAACTTTGCCGATTCAAGGCATGTGACCTTGCCAGATTATCGTACTCTGTGATGCTCAAGACATGCCTATTTGGCCAAGAGGCGATCGAGCACAAAGGTGGGCGACTGGCCATAGCTTGGAAGCACAAAGGCGATCCTGCTGATTGCTCATCGCATAGATCACTCTTGGTTTCCAGCCATCTAGGTAAGACCATTCATCGCGCACTGCGACAGAAGCACCACTGTTTGTACACCAATTTCATGCAAGGCCAACAATTGGGGGGGAGACCACACATGCCTGTTGGGGTGCCATTACACATGACCCGTGCATTCCTACGATGGCAACACCGCCTCAAATGCCCAGCATCGGTGATTTTCCTTGACCTCACCGAGGCCTTTTATCGAGTTGTCAGAGTTTTAGCTGTAGGCGGTGACCTTGAAGATGAACATGTTGCCTACATTGCTTCACATTTGGGTTATTCACCAGAGTCCCTGCATGAATTTGTCCAACAAATCAGAGCGCCATCAGCCCTGGAGCAGGCAGGTGCTCCTTTTCATGTTCAAAGGTTCATGCAGGCCCTGCACACCGACACATGGTTCACCATTGGTAACCAGCATGATGTTGTACGAACAGAGCAAGGGTCGCGACCAGGCGACAGCTACGCTGATGTAGTGTTCGGCCTGCTTTGGGCCAAGCTCCTGCGTACTTATGAATCAAAACTGATCGAAGCTGATGTTCTGACGCATGTGCCAGATTTAAAACATCCCAGTTTGTTTGGTGTTGCCACCGACATCACCTCATCATCCCCGTTTATCGGGCCAACTTGGATGGATGACCTAAGCGTATGCATTGCTGCATCCTCGAATGCAGCCCTGCTTGCCAAGACAGGTACAGCTCTGAGCATCCTCATTGATCTTTGTCATGAAGCACACATGCAACCCAATCTTAAGAAAGGGAAAACAGAAGTCATGCTCTGTTTCAGAGGCATTGGGTCGCGTGAGCTTCGCAGGAGATATTACTCTCAAAATTGTGGCTTTCCGGTTGTCTGCGAAAGCAAAACCCACCATATCTCTGTTGTGAGTAGGTATCTTCACTTAGGTGGTATCCTGCACCACCGGACAGTGACAAATGCTGAAATTACCAGACGCCTGGGTATCGCTCATCAAGCATTCACACAACACCGACGTTTGCTGTATCGTAATACTCAGATCCCATGGCAGAAGCGCAAGGAGATGTTCTCTACGCTTGTGCTTAGTAAACTGATGTATGGGTTTGAATCGTGGACATTCGAGACCCAGCAATGTCGCGACCAACTGCACTCTGGCATTATACGATTGTATAAACGCCTGATTGGAAGTTGTTTTGCTGAACACTTGACTGATGAGGCCGTGATCATTGCGGCGGGCCTGCCATCACCAACTGAGCTTCTCCGCTGCTGCCGCCTTCGGTATTTTGGCACACTTTTTCGGTGTGGAAGCGATGCCCATTGGGGGTTACTGCGGGAAGACATCACATGGATCTCGCTGATTGAAGATGATTTTCGCTGGCTTTGGCGACAACTGTGCAACAATACCAGCTTGCCTGACCCGACCTTGCATTTTCCGGTTTGGCAAGATCTATTGATCCATCATGGAGGGTATTGGAAAAAACTCCTCAAAAAAGGGGCTGCCCATGCTTGTCTCCAAAGGGAAAATGAGGACATTGCCATTCAGATGCACAGAAGAGTTGCAGACATCCTGCACCAGCATGGATGGACTCCACCCCCACCGAGGCCAGTCCAGCAAGCAGTCCAGACATCCATTGCGTATGGTTGCCTATATTGCATGACGGCCCACTCCACTAGAGCTGGGGAAAGTGCTCATATGTTCAAGCGCCATGGCTTCCGAGCCTCGGCACGCCGACTTTTTGATGGCACCTCCTGCCCTAATTGTTTGCGAGAATACCATACCAGAGCCAAAGTCCTAGCGCACCTGAGACATGCACATGTTTGCAGGCAGAGCTTGATAGGCAGAAGGGTTCAATGTGGGGTCACCCCGGGCACAGGATCCATTGTTGATCGGGAGCTCCACGAAGCTGTCGATGGAGCGGTTCCATTTCTTTATGGCCAAGGGCCCCATTTGCCTCCTCATGTCCGTCAGGATTTTGTGCAGTACGATTTGGAAGTTTTGGAAGCCATTTACCTTGGTTTGGTTGACATGGAACCTGGCATGGATCCCCTGTCGACGCTGAAGCAGACGATCCAACAACAGCCGCTTTGTTGGACCACATGTTGTCACACGTTGCGACATTTCCTTGAAACTTTCACGCCTGAAGATGCTGAACCTTTATGTGTCACATTTGAACAGGTTACGACATGCATCAATTCCTTGCTCAAGGTTGATCATTGGCCTTTTCTTGTTGCGCAGAAGCAGCCTGACTCATTGTCAAGACTCCGACTTGATGAATGGGAAAACTGGTACGCCGAGCTGGCAACTGAGCCCAGTGGCAACAGGGATCTGCCACCAGCCATCCCCAGACTACCTTGCCGTTTCAAAGTTGTGCTTCATGCATACGCTGGAAGGCGTAGGCGGGGTGACATTGAGTGGTATATAAGTTCAATGGCGGAACAGTTTCCAAATCACATCATTGTGACTGCATCTGTCGATATTGTGATTGACTCACAATTTGGAGACATTTCGAAAGTTGCAACACGTGACTACTGGCTTTCACACATCAAGAATGGGCATGTTATTGCTTTTATTGGAGGACCTCCATGCAACACTTGGAGTAAAGCAAGAAACATTGACCTAG
>CAMXCT020000225.1:67212-102212 GCA_947184155.2 Cladocopium goreaui | reverse complement strand
GGCCCTTCGCATGTACCATTCTGGAGGGCCAAGGCATGACTGTACTTGAAATGATGTTGAAATAGTGAGGATCCAATTTACGCGAGCAGTATCTGTGAAGCAAACCCTAACCCTGTCAAGTAATATCAAGTACAGTTTTGTCATTTTGTAAGTTAATCTCCATTTTTGCTGGTTTAGATCTTAGTTTTTAGGGTCACATGGATGTTTCTTAATATGGGGGTACCCCAAATCATCCACTCGTCATGGACCATGTTAATATTGAAATTCCATGGGAACGTGGGGTGAAAGCCATGGAATTTTCAAATGGGGATTTCCCACATCCCACTTATCCCACATCCAAATTTCGGCAGCTTGCGCCGGTAGCCCATCGCCAGGTTCGGCCCGAAAACTTTGGACAATTGGTGCATCTGAGTGGTCGGGCGCTCCGGCCCGAGGCATCCATCCAGGAGCCCCGGGTGTGGCCGTGGCGACAGTGAAGTGGGCCAAGTAGTGGATATGGCTTATTGATTGGATGATATGGATGATATTAGAGATAGTTTATTGATGTTTATTGAATAATGATGATGACATACAGTAATGATGTTAGTCATTGGGATTTATATATATAATAAATGTTTTTTTTTTTTATGGTTGATGAATCAATGATGTTACATGATTTTGGTCATTGGGATGCCCGAGGACTGCTATTTCTTTCATGATCAAACTCACTTGGGATACCCTCTGGGAATTTAACATAGCTATTGAAAATGGCCATTTATAGTGAGTTTTCCCATTAAAAATTGAGATTGTCCATAGTTATGTTAAATTACCAGAGGGTAAATCTAGCAATGAATTAGCAATGATTATCCAAATACAGACTATGACAGGGATCCGGGATACAGAATGACTTGAGGCCCAAATGATGACGATTCATCAGGCTGATCAGGGGACCGACTTCAACACTGACCCGTTTTTCAAAGGATTCAAGTAGCCTTTTCAAGGTAGAATTGGAGGAGAGATTCTTCAAACTGGGCCAGTTGAGAAAACATGAGTTGACAATAGTTGACAATTCTTCTAAGTTGATGAATTTCTCAGTCTATCCATTCCATGTTTCTTTTTTCTTGGCTTTGAAATGGGTATTACAAGATCATGTTGAATCAGGTTCTCAGTTACTCAGTTCAGGGCTTCAGAATGTTAGGTCTCACCAAAAAAAAGGTGTTGAGTTGGTCTTATAATCCCACCAGCCTAATATTTTCCACACCCCATAGTCATTTAAATGGTCCCAATGGAATGTGGAATTTCCCTACTTTTTACCATGGTTTTTAGGGGGGTACGTCACTTTCTGAGACCAGGATCCCAGGTTTTCATGCAGCAAACTGGGCAACTCCTGCACACGTCTCCGCACACAAGTTCAGGCCGGCTTGCAGCACAGGGGCTTTAGCATGGTTTAGCATTGACGACAGCTTTTTGGCATGCTATAGCTGTTCTGTAACTGGATTTTTGTGGATACCAAGATAGTTGGTGTTTTGTTTTTGTTTCACTGGATGGGTTCAATCCGAAAACAATCCATCGACCGGCATTGGACCGGCTCGCAAGACCATCCTCGTGCCACAGGCCTTCCAGTGCGACGGTTCGGTCACCTGAGGGGCAAGTCGGTCAGCAATTCACAGGTCATCGATGCCATGAAAAAGAATGAGAGAAGAACCATTTAAAGTGGTTTCCTAAAAGCAGGAGTACCCCCCAAATCATCCGTAATGATTTATCCTTAATAGTTAATATATATGTGTATATATATAGTTATTGCTATATATTTAGTTATCAATATATCCTTAATAATATCCGTAATGATATCCTCCATTTTAGTAAGATTTTCAACGATGGACACCACCATTTTCTGACCCATCTCCAGGGACTCGCCAAACGCTGCGCCCCAAGGTGTTGCAACGAAATGGTCGGAGGACGGGTTGTGGTCCTTCGGGATCCGATGGTTGATGATGGTTGATGATGATGATGATGATGATGATGATGATGGTAGTTTTTGTTAACCAAGATATTGGTGAACCCATTGGAATATGATGTGATATATATATATATATATTGATGTGATGTATCCCCATTCATGATCATCATCATTGTGAACCAAGATATTGATTGTGATATTCAACCATCATGATGATGATATTGGGGAATATCACATGAATGGGGAATCCCCCACCAGTTTTTCTTAAGGGACCCGGGACAAGGTTTGAACACTGCTCACATCTTGACGGAACTTGAACTCCCATTAATATAGGGCCTTGGATTTCCAGCATGTACTTTGGTTCATGTGCTGGAGGTGCAAGATGCGTTTGACTATCCTTTGGAATTCATTACATATAGTCTATAGTAATCAGTAATCACATCCAATCTCTTCCAATCATGTCCAATCACCATGTTTGGATATTGCTGACATTTTATTGATTAGTTCCGTGGCATTCCGTGGCTATCTTTGCACTACCCCTTCTCACATCCCATCCCGGTTAAAACTCAGATGCATTTGCTCTTCGTTTGCAGGAGATCTCTGGAAAGGAGTCCTCACCATCGATGCCTGTTACTTTCCCCAAAAGTTGAGAGCTTGTCCCCTTCCGACTGAAATGACTAACATGGGTTTCAACAAATCCTACGATTCCTGTGTGCCAAAAAATCTCAATGGAACAAACCGGAGTAGGGCTGCGCTGAGAAGCTCACGATGTTTGCTGTATCTTGGTGTATTCACAGTGTATTCTATATGTTTCCAGTCTTTCGGAAATATTCTATATGATCGGTGGTCAGGGCACACTACGGTACGCGTACACCATGGAAGGTTCGGTATGTGGGCCTTATTTTGGTGAGTTTACAAGACTTGACAAGTGAACACCTTATTAAAGATGCTGAACAAATCTGAGTCAGTTTTGGACTGTGCGTCAAGAAGAAGAAGAATACGTGTTTTGTTAACACTGTTTGTGACTGGCAAATTCTATATCGTTTCCCAGACCTAGGGATTGGGTATTTTTTTGACCAGGAACATCCGAGGGAAAAGTCAAGGGTAAACCGGTAAACCGGTGGTGTAAATGGACTGTAAATGAAGGACTTAATTATAATTAGAAGCTTAGATCGTGAGAGTTCTTCAATCGGAGGAGTAAGCCGGGGAATCCCCCGAATGATTCAGGTCCTGAGACTGTTTTTTTCCATGAAGATCCCTACTTTTAGAGTTGTTTTCATTAGTTTTCTATTGGGGGAGCAGTGAATTACAAGCAAACCTCGAACCAATGGATTTATTTCCTTTTTAAAAGATGATCTGGGGGGTTGATTTCCAATGACCCTGGCCCCTTCTGACAACTTCTGCACAAATGAAATATGAACAGAAAAGGTACCCCGCCCCTGCTTGTCATGGTGACTTATTTCTGTCATACGTTTTTTTTACTAATTAAGGACGCTGGATCGATATTTAAACACATCCAACCAATATCCTTTGGTTTGGAGTTACGGAGTTCAGACTTGTTTTCACTAGTTATCAACCATACCTGAGGATACCTGGGATTCCCAGAGACTATGCTTCCTAGTTTTAAGATGTTTTAAGTACCAACCATAACCAGTCCTGTTCGCCGCTCGCCATTTTTCAAGGTTGGAACCACCATCTCCAACTCAAGCTCCGCTCGGATCTAAGTGACCTGCAGGTCCGGCAGGTCCGGCAGGTCCTAGTCTGCTAGGTTTCACCGAGTTCTCTTTGAACAATTTCAATGTTCAATATAAATATACTATATATATATAGTTTATATATTGTTTGCATATAAATATATGTTAATGTGGTTTGCATGTTACTAGTAAAACTGTTAGTATCAGCAGTGAAGATGGTGACAATTCCATGCAACAAATGTTAATTTTGTCACTTACCAAACTGATTGGTGATTTCGAACAGGTGTTGTTTTCCATCCCCGAAGATGGGAGGATTTTGGAGTTAGATCTGACGAGAGCAACTTTCCGTGCGATCACAGTCAGGGTTGGTTCAGTATGTCTTACTTTATTGTTTTCTTGTTTCCCAAGACTCATGATTTTAAACAGTTGGAGGATTTTTTGGGTCCGGAGAGCTTATTCATGTTGGTCAAGGGTAGTTTACTACACCAAAGGCTCCAAGACGGAAATGCAAACGGAACCACAACATTGGTCACTTTGAGTATTGAATCATATACATCTACGTTTTTGGGGGTATAGACTTGAGCAATTTTGATGTACTGTAGTTGCAATCTACTATAGTTTTTTTTTTCCCCCCCCGGATACTGTATCTGAGATGTATTTCTATGTGCAAAAAGTTGGTGCTGGTTGGCTTCAGTATGTTTTGCTTGAGACAGCAAAGGAAGGTACATGTTGTTGTCGTTGTTTTTGGCTAGTGTTAGGCACATTGAATCAATCTCATTTTCCAGGACTCCATATTTTGTTTGCACGGTCTTCCACCAGCCTTGAACAACTTTCTGGGTGAGACTTGCCAAACATGCTATAAAACTCTATAAAATTGTTGCTACAAAATGAAGACCATCATGGAGAGCGGTTGCTTCCCTTATTTTTTGTCCTCGCTCAACGGCCAGCCCGAGGTCAGATATGGAGCCAACTTCTCTTTGCCCGACGGTTTGCTGGATCAGTATCTGGCCCAAAAGTTGCTGAAGGATGAGACATTGCTGGTGGTGAAAATGGGTTCTATGGTGGCCATTTTGATGAGAAGCTATCGTATATCCCAGCTATGAGGCTAAGCTATCCCTCAAACTCGACATGGAAATCATCAAGAATAATAATTAGGGAAGTCATGAGGAATCAATTCCATACTCATTTTTTTTGAGTGAAACACACCTATCCTGTGTAGTTTGGATTTTGGAATATTTTACACACAGACTTAGTGTGCTTGCTTGGGGAAGTAGATACCTAAAAACACGTTATCAATTGACAAACGCACTTTCTCTTAAGCAATGACCAAATACAATCAAATACATACAACTTGTAGAAACTCCTTATCCGAAGCCAGGTTTTACTAGTAACTAGTAGGGATCAGTTCTTCCTAGTGAGTTGAACCGGGGGCACCTGAAAAACATGATTTGGGAAGGGCAGACTGGTAACTATGTAAAATGTTCAAAGTGGTATAACATGTTTAAAAAAATATAAATGATATTAAATCAAAGTGGTATGCAACTACAAAATATTACCCTCTGGTAATTTGTTACATAGCTATTGAAAATGACTATATAGAAATAGTGGATTTTCCCATGAAAAATAGTGATTTTCCATAGCTATGTCAGCCATTACCAGAGGGTAAATGATGTTCAAAACGTCGGACACTACGGACGTCAACATTTTTGGTCCAGGAAGGACATCCCCCGTGACGGCGAGTGGTCTCAAGGACATTTATTCATCAGACTTAGGACATTCCTGCTTTCTTCGATTTACTAAAATCATCTATAGTAAATTTCATATATTATGATATATATATATATATATATACATTTGTGTATACATATACATACATATATATATATATATAAGTCCGGATCCCGGATCCCTGGCCCCCCCCCCATGGTATGGTCCCCCAAGCTCACGCTCTCGGGAACACGGGACACGGGACCATATATACATACCTACCTACCTACCTACCTACCTACCTACCTACCTACCTACCTACCTACCTACGTACCTACCTACCTACCATACATACATACATACATACCAACATACCAACATACCAACATACCAACATACCAACATACCAACATACCAACATACCAACATACCAACATACCAACATACCACCACAGGCCACAGGGGGGGGGACCAGAAGAACCATACCACCACCACAGGCCACAGGGGGGGGGGGGACCAGAAGAACCATACCACCACCACAGGCCACAGGGGGGGGGGGGGACCATGGGGGGGGAGAGGGGGGGGGCTTGGGAGTCCTGGGTCATATATATAGTATATATATATATATATACACAGTATATACACGTATAAATCTATCATTCCATCAACCAAACATTATAAACATCCCCAGAAACCATTCTAAAACGTACACGACAAAAAGCCCCCATCTGACTGGGACCCAGGTGCACAGACTTCCGCTCGGCGACGAAACTCTTGGGTTCGGAGGCAGCTCCGATTTTGGGCGGACATTCTACGGTAGAGTTAAGTTCTGTTATGTATAATATATATATATATATGTATATACAGTATGTATATATATATATAGATATTATATATACAGTATGTATATATATATATATATTAATTAGATATGTTACAAAGGAGACACTGGACATCGTGGGCTGTGAACATGGCGAAGCTGATTGGTATACTTCGATGGACGAACTGTAGTTCGTCAACTTGATCGCAACTGACTTATCTGGGTGTCAACCCGCATAGGATCACCATCTAGTCTCATGATGTCCCATGCCTTATCCACGTATTGGTAACGTTACCGCAATGTAGTGCCCCCCCTTTTTACCGGAGCTTTCGAGCCCAGGTGTGCAGCCGAGATGGACAGATGAGATTTCAACAGCACAAAGATGGCTTCTTCTACTGGAGGTCCCTTCTCCAGACGAGTTGCAGTCATATGGGGTGACCATAGGAATCCAACTGCCATGCATCCAGCTGCCAGGCTTCCCAACGTCGATTTTTGTGTTCTATTCCTGGTCAGGTTTTTGTCGCTAGATTCGCAATCCTCCACAGCTGAAGTTTCGTAAGCTCCTTTTTTATTCGTTGTCTGGATTTTGTTTGTTAGCAACCACGATTGTTATTTACTAACAGGGATAGCATCATGAACCACTGCGAATTATGTGGTTTTATTTGGAGGAATATATTATATATACATAATTATATATATATACATGTATGTATATAGCTAGTCGAGATGAGTGGAGTACATCAACGATTCGATTTCGGTGAGTTGCTATGAGAAGTTCGTAGCCACTTTGGTTTCTTGGGATCCTCCAGTTGGGAGCTGGCCACCAGAAACATCACCACAATTGTTGTACCGTTCTGGTCGGTTCTGATACTAGGTCATGTTTCTAATCCGTTTCCCAAGTTCCCAACGCTTTGTTCTCTCACTATGTTTGTTGGCCAAATCAGCATGTGGGTTATCTAATGGTTAGTTGTATCCTCCACATTTTGGCTTACATGTTAAGTTCATCAAACGTGTTGTTTATTGCATCCACGCTCTTGTGTGTTTCAACTATTTTGGGTTGGTTCTATCCCGGGTGTTGTTAGTGCACAGCGACATGAAAGTCATGTGTCAAGATTGGGTATCCCAAAGATGGATGGTCAATAACACACATCACCAACATTTGTGGTCCCAGTGTTTGAAATTTTGACCCCACACCCGCATCTTTGTCTTGGTGTTACTTTTAAATACCCATTTTCCCCTGATTCAATGACCTTCCTCATCCTGAAACCTACGGTCCTTCCACAAAATATTGTTTCACTTTCCCACCCCTTTTCTCCTTGGTCAAGACAAAAGCATCTTCAAAAAAAACAAAAGTAAAACATTGTTCCCCCTTTCTTTGGTCAGATTCTGTGAAATCCCATGTCGGTGCCCTCTTTTTTTCCATTCCTCAAGTTGAATTCCAGCTATTCTATATGTTTCCCCATGTACTCCTTCGCCTATGCTTTGGTTAAATCAGGCTCAATATTGTTCAATCACCATTGTGCTGCTTGAATTTCGCACGTATTTGCTCTGCCGTTTCAAAATTTCTGAAAAGTATCGACTTTCCACAAAGGATTGTGTCAGATAGTTGGTGTTGTATGAAAATTGGATGCGCAGGCACCCCAAAATGTCATTATTGGTCATAATGTTTGCGCATGTTTGCTATCAAAAAGGTCTAAAAGATGCGATGATGTCCCCTCAAGTTGAAGTTGACACCCACATACTGTATGGTTATAAGTTATAAGTTAAACAGTTAATATATATATATATATATATACATACATACATATATGATGCCCTAAAATGTCACAAAACATCTCCTGTGGGTCCCTTTGGTGCCATAGTACCCTTGCCTGACCCCAAGAACCAGGACGGGTGCGGAGACCAGTTGGACCGCACTCCAGGTAGCCCAGGCAGCTCAGAATGATGGTGGTCTGATGCATTTGATGGGGAAAAAACGTGGGTTTTTATGATGGATGGTTTAATACATTTTAAAAGGTGGTGATTCCACCACTACAAGACAGGCAGCCAGAAGCCACATCCAAGTGCTTGATCCCTTTTCCTATTTGTCCCAATGGACTAGTTTTGTTTTGGATCGGACAAGAGTCGCTACCAGTATTTGTTGAACGGATAAGCTGATGTTAGACCTCTGTCAGGGTACCGAGATCATTCCACCAGGCCACCGGTCAGGATCTTTTTTAGGTTGGCCATGACAGCAAGTTTTTGAACACTCTACAAGACCAAAATTCCGTTGATTTGTATGTGTATTACTGTATTACCCAATTTAAGAGTGCTACTTTGAGGGTTAAGATGGAAAAGTGTTCTGATACTCTTGTGAGACTCAAAACAGATCAAAAAATATCCATGGAAAGTTGTTGGATGGTGTTGGTATCTAAGATATCCACAGATAATCTTAGATAGCCTTAGAATCCATAGATGGGTATGGATCAATACCTATTAATACCATTTTTAGTGGGATGAACATCCATTTACCAGCTATTTTGATGTTCACCAGGGGTACAAGGTTTTGACACACTGCCAGATATCCATCCCAGCCCAAGATATCCAGATCCAGGAGCCTCGAGCTGGTGACCTGCGAGCTCGATTTGAAGTGATCTTCGCAGGAAGTGCCACCATTCTGGCCCTGCAGGCGGATGGAAAAGAAATGGGTTATATAAGTTATATATACAATATATATTTATAATATAACGTATACATATATATATATTATATATATATAATATATATATATACATATTATATAACATATTATACATATATATATATATGATATATATATATATGATATATATATATATATGATATATATATATATATATATGATATATATATATATATATAGGATATATATATATAATGTATATAATATAACACAGCCATGGAACATGGCCATTTATAGATGATAACCATGGTGATTTATATTGAGTTACCTATTTACAATGGTGATCTTCCAGTTCGCTATGTTAAATCACCAGAGTGTCATATATATTCCCACGAAAACCTCCATGTGTGTGTGGATGAATTCTCATTTCAAGTAACGATGCCTGGATGATTTTCCTGGATGCTTCGCCCATCATCAACACTATTATTTGTGGATGATATTCCCATTGGACATGATCATATGTGGATGATTTTGCCATTAAGACGATCAGTTGGATTCATTTGGATGAACTTCAGCAGTATTCGGCGGTAAGCTGATGCCAGGATCCATCGTTAGGTTCAGAAAACGGCAAAGAGGTCAAAATAAAAGCCAGTATATTCATCGAATATTTACCAACGGTGTAAACAATGTAGAGTGGATTCCATCAATTTTCTTTACTTCCAATATGGCCCATGTGCACCAAACACAAGTCGTCGCTCATATCATTTGTATGCTATTATGTTTGTTGAATCAAATTGTGAATGGTTTTCACAATATATGATTTTAAACCATGTGTGGATCATGTTCACATGTAGAAAGAGTATTTGCATAGATGTGTTTTATTTTTCCCCCATTATATAAAGCATAGGACATAGGCAAACCAGCATCATTTACGGACCGATTTTCCATGATGAAACATTTCCCTTGATTTTCTTGGACAATTATCCCGCTGCGTAGCGGATATACTGTGGTAAACCCAGCCATGGTGGCCATTTGGGGATGGTCTATCCGGTGAGATCGGTCAGGAGTACTTGGAGATAGACAGGAGAGTCATGGTTCAGTTCATGTTTTTTTTGGAAGCCCCAAACACAAAACCAGATAATTTATCTAGACTTTCGAGCCATTCAAAGTTGTGTTTGAAATTCTCACCGTCAGAAATCTAAAGACAAAGCTCACGGACCCAATGTTGAGATTGCTGGGTTGCATCCATGGTCGCTGACCGGTTCCTGATTACAGATATAGTCAGTGGATACTACTGCAATCATCTGCAATCATTGGAAAACCATCCCTGGAAACTGGGGTACTTGGAAACGACACTGCTTACTATCACCAGCTACAGACGTTGGTCAAAACCCTGGCCCCTGAGTGAACATCCAATAAGATGAATGGTCGTTAATTTAACCACGTTTTGTTATTGGCCAATATTGCATCCATAATCAATGTTGACAAAAAATATCCATAGTAATGTAAAAAGATGGTTTAACCATGTTTCACCTACAATAGATTGGCAAGGATCGTGTCAAGATGGTGTGCTCTTTGCGCAGCCGAGAGGTGGCCAGTGATTCTCAAGGAGAGGCAACTCTTCTACCCTACAGGCATGGAAACATATTGAATTAGCCAAAGATATTTGTTTTGAATATCTTCAGTGGCTATATATATTCTTCAATATCTTCAGTCATATTGTTCCTTTTTTCCAAGCACATGTTCGGTTCACCTTAGATTTGCAGTTTTCCATCCAAGTGCAATGTTTTGGGGCCTTGTCCACCCTTTTGGGAATCTAGCGGGAGAATCTGCAAGTAGTTCCCTATGTTTTGTTCTGGGGACTATGCTCCAATGGGATGAATATATATATATATATATAACATATGTATATATATAATATATATATTATAGTATATGTATATGTGTTTCCATAATATGTAATATGACATACATATAACAGCATCACTTTTCAGAGGTAGCATATGTGGTATTTCACACCAGACAAGGTGAATGGTTTTTGGGCACCGCCTTGGGGCAGGTTGGTGCCACTTTTACCTTTCGGTGACGAGAAGCAGCTGAGGGTTCCGTGCTGAGTTGCTAGTAATCCATGCGAAAACGGTGCTTAGTGACTAATAATGACAATTGGTGATTAGTTGCTCTTAAACATCTTATTCTGGTGATTAGTTTCATGTTGTTTTCCCACTAATCCACGGATCATTTTCAGGGAATCAAGAACTATCGGCAACTGGTTGTTAGTAGCAACTGAGGGAATGGGGAATGATCCAATCCATAGCTATTGTCACAATCATCCCATTCGCCATTCATCCCATTCCCTACTGAGCACTGGCATGTGACGAGAAGCGATGCGATATGTAGAGATGAAACGATACGAACACGGTAAGTAAGTCTGTTGGAGTCTGTGGCATGTGACGAGAAGCGATGCGATATGTAGAGATGAAACTTCATAACACGGTTTTGGATGTTAAAAGCCTAGACTACCCAGTGGTGAATGGAGGGCGGTAAGGAGGGTAAATGGCTATTCATCCCTTTAATCTGTTAATCTGTAAATGGGGAGCCTCTTGGAGCTACGAATTGAGTTCCCCAACCACACAATAGATTCATCGAGCTACCGCAATGTGTGGATTATTCCCTCTAAGTCCCATGAGTGGATGGGATGGATCAACATAATATATCAAAATGAATGTTGGACAGCGGTATGGATGAAACTGGATGCTTCAATTCCATATATGTGACCAGATTATATGTGGATCCATTGGTACAGAAATTTTGAGACATCACCATGAAATTCGCGGGATGTCCGCGTTGCAAGCCGTTTAGACATGTAATTTTGATCATCCCAGTAGTTTGTAGGGATCAATTCTCAGTACGCATTCCTGCTCAATTGCAAGCATGACATGGAAGGTATCAACGTTCAGAGTGGTATTTCTTTGCTATAGAGATCATAGAGCTCTATCTCCAGTGTCCCTGAACATATATATCACAGGTCACAAATACTCAGACATGCATGACATGCAAAAAACGCATCAGCAGAGGTGCTGGGGGCCAGAATAAAGGAAAACTGGGAGGAAGTTTTGACCATCCCAAATGATCCAAAAAGCCCAAATCAGTCAACAGCGGCATATTTTCGCATAGTTTCACATTATACATGATTCATGATGCGATTTTAAATATTATGTGTATATGTATATATACATACACTGTGTACATAATATATATATATGGTCCCGTCCTCCGTCTCTCCACCCCCCCCCCCCATGGGTTGGGTCCCCAGGTAGTAGCCCCAATTCCCTTCTATTTGCAAGCTATTGGCAGCATTTCTGAGGTCCAGCGTCGTATTTGCTAGGTCTTTGCAGCATTTCTGACTACCAGCCTCGCATTTACTAGGTACATGCTACCTTTTAGGCGACCTACGTAGCACACATACTCCTTCAAAGTACCTACGTGCTACCTATAGTCATACATACATGTGCTATGTATCTACTGTATCTACTTCCTGTTTACTACCTGTGTACTCTGACAACACTACCTCTGTTGAACATATACCGTACCTACCATACATGTCAATGATGCCATGCATACCATACCTATCATATCTATCATACATACCATACATACCATACATATGAAATGTAATTACCACACCTACCATACATACAATAGCATACATACAATAGCAAGCATACATGCCATACATACCATACCTACCTTAGATAGGACATATTCCATACCCATCATAGTAGACCATACATACTGTCATATCAAACATACCATATCCAACAGACTTACATACCATACCTACCATCCATACAATACCAACCACTCATGCCATACATACCATACCTACCATACATACCAAACATACCATACTTTCCAAACATGCCATACCAGACCGACCATACACACCATACATACCCACCATACCATACCACACCCCCACCACACCACAGGGGGGGGAGGGGGACAGTGCCACACCCCCACCACACCACAGGGGGGGGAGGGGGAAGATCTCATATGGGACCAGTATATGGGACCCATCCACCACACCACAGGGGGGGGAGGGGGACAGTGCCACACCCCCACCACACCACAGGGGGGGAGGGGGAAGATCTCATATGGGACCAGTATATGGGACCCATCCCATATGGGGGGGGGGGGTGGCAGGGCCTGGTGCATATATACACATAATTGACCAGTAGTACCGCACAAGGCGGTGGCGGAAGTTTCAAAAATAGGAAACCTATAGGAGACGTTGGTTGTTGTGAATCAGGGATGGCAGAGCGAAGCCACTGACGGACCGAAAGGTGCTTGAGGTCTCCTCTCTTTCTCTCTTTTTCTCTGACTATCTACCTACCTACCTACCGATCTCTCTATGTATTTATCTATCGCTCTCTCTCTCTCTCTCTCATCTAATTACCTACCTATCTAGTGGAATGTAGTGTCGTGTAATGTAGTGAAGTGTAGTGGAAGGTAGTGTAGTGTAATGTAGTGTAGTGTAGTGGAGTGTAGCGTAGTGTAATGTAGTGTAGTGTGCCGTACTTGGGTGTAGCGGAGTGTAGTTGTAGTTGTAGTTGTAGTGTAGCGTAGTGGAGTGTAGTGGAATGTAGTGTGGTGTAATGTAATGTAGTGTAGTGTAATTTAGTGTGCTGGAGTGTAGTGGAGTGTAGTGCAATGTAGTGTAGTGTAGTGGAGTGTATTGTAGTGTACTGTAGTGTAATTTAGTGTAGTGGAGTGTAGTGGAGTGTAATTTAGTGTAGTGGAGTGTAGTGCAATGTAGTTGTGTAGTTGTGTAGTGTAGTTGTGTAGTTGTGTAGTTGTAGTTGTAGTGTTGTGGAATGTAGTGTAATGTAATGTAGTGTAGTGGAGTGTAGTGTAATGTAGTGTAGTGTAATGAAGCGAAGCGAAGCGACATCTGAACCTCCAAAAGTGGTCCGAGACCCTGGTGTTTTTTAACATTTTGACTTGGAAATGAGCTTCCCGCCGCAACGGCGTGCACTTTTTCGACATCTGAACCTCCAAAAGTGGTCCGAGACCGTCAGTTTTTAACACTTTTGACTTGGAAATGTGCTTCGCGTCACAACGGCGTGCACTTTTTCGACATCTCAACTTCCAAAAGTTGTCCGAGAATGGTGTGTTTTGTACATTTTGACTTGGAAATGTGCTTCCCGCCACAACGGCGTGCACTTTTTCGACATCTCAACTTCCAAAAGTGGTCCGACGCTGAGGTGTTTTGTACCTTTTCACTTGGAAATGTGCTTCGCGCCACAACGGCGTGCACTTTTTCGACATCTCAACTTCCAAAAGTGGTCCGAACCCCTGGTGTTTTGTATATTTTGACTTGGAAATGTGCTTCGCGCCACAACGGCGTGCAATTTTTCATCTCTCATCTGGCCAGCTGGCTCCGCACCCGCCGCTTTAGCGAGCCTACTTTTCGACCCTCCGGGGCCCCAAATCATTGGAAAAACACAGTGTTTCGCGACTTTCCTACCCTTTCGCGCATCTGCATCTTCTTTCTTCTGATCTTGTCTCTTCTGACTCTTCTCACCTCTGCTTTTCAACTGTCCATATTGTCGGAAGTTTCACTTCTAAACTTCCTTCGATTATGTTCATTTACCTGTTCCACCCTAAAAAGAATAATTATTCAACAAGATTACTTTTATTAATCGTTTGTCGTTTTTTGACTTTTTATTCTACCATTATGAAGAACCGAGCCAGCTACACATTGGAAATTTTTAAAATATTTATTTATTCATTTTTTATCATTTTGGTTATCATTGCATTCATATTTTTTTTATCATTTATTTTATCATCTTCATTTTTTTATCATTTTTTTATCATGTTTTTATCATTTTTTTCATGTTTTTATCATGTTTTTTTAATCATTTTTTATCATTTTTTTATAACAGTTTTCATCATTTTTTCTTCCAGTGGTGCAAAAATTTTCCAAGAAATGGAAAATTACAATTTTCCTCGAGTTGTTTTCATTTTTTTATCATTTTTTAATCATGTTTTTATCATTTTTGCTTCCAGTGGTGGAATTGATGAAAAATGATAAAAAGTGATGAAAAATGATAAAAAAATGATAAAAAAATGAAAAACAAATGATAAAAAAATGAAAAAAATGAAAAAAACTCGAGGAAAATTGCAATTTTTCATTTTTTGGAAAATTGCAATTTTCCTCGTTTTTTTTCATTTCTTCTTCATTTTTTTATCATTTTTTTATCATTTTTGCTTCCAGTGGTGGAATTGATGAAAAATGATAAAAAGTGATGAAAAATGATTAAAAAATGATACAAACATGAAAAAAAACATGATAAAAAAAAATGAAAAAAAAAACTCGAGGAAAGTTGCAATTTTCCAAAAAATTAAAAATTGCAATTTTCCTCGTTTTTTTCATTTTTTTCATTTTTTTTCATGTTTTTTCATTTTTTTATCATGTTTCATCATTTTTGCTTCCAGTGGTGCAAAAATTTTGCAAGAAATGGACAATTACAATTTTCCTCGAGTTTTTCTCATTTTTTTATAAAATTGTTGCTTCCAGTGGTGGAATTGATGAAAAATGATAAAAGATGATGAAAAATGATAAAGCAATGATAAAAAAAAAATAAAAAAATGAAAAAACAATGATAAAAAAATGAAAAAAATATGAAAAAAAAAACGAGGAAAATTGCAATTTTCCAAAAAATGAAAAATTGCAGTTTTCCTCGTTTTTTTCAATTTTTTTTCATGTTTTTTCAATTTGTTTTTTTTCATTTTTTTCATGTTTTTTCAATTTTTTTTCATTTTTTTTATCATTTTTTTATCATTTTTTTATCATTTTTTTATATTTTTTTTTTTCATTATTCATCATTTTTGCTTCCAGTGGTGCAAAATTTTTCCAAGAAATGGAAAATTACAATTTTCCTCGAGCTTTTTCATTTTTTAATCATTTTTTCATCATTTTTGCTTCCAGTGGTGGAATTGATGAAAAATGATAAAACATGATGAAAAATGATAAAACAATGATAAACAAATGAAAAAAAATGATAAAAAAATGATAAAAAAATGAAAAACAAATCGAGGAACATTGCAATTTTCCAAAAAATGAAAAATTGCAATTTTCCTCGAGTTTTTTTCATTTTTTTTCATGTTTTTTTTCATTTTTATCATTTTTTTATCATTTTTGTTTCCAGTGGTGGAATTGATGCAAAATGATAAAAAAAATGATGAAAAATGATGATAAAATGAAAAAAATGAAAAAACATGAAAAAAAAATGATAAAAAATGAAAAAACTCGAGGAAAATTGTAATTTTCCATTTCTTGGAAAAATTTTTGCACCACTGGAAGCAAAAATGATGAAAAAATGATAAAAAAATGATTAAAAAAATGATAAATGATTAAAAAATGATAAAAAAATGATTAAAAAAATGAAGATGATAAAATAAATGATAAAAAATGATGAATGCAATGATAACCAAAATGATAAAAAAATGAAAAAAAATATTTTGACCTGGCCCAGTCTGTGGCTGCAAGTTTTTCATAATTCTACCAGAACGGTTTTTATCGACCTCGAACGGTTTTTAACGTATCTGGTGCCTTTTGCACATATGGTTCATAAAACCCTTTTTATTTGCATGAAATCACCAGAAATAGCTGCATAAAAAGTGCTGTTTTGGAACCCTATTCTTTACGTAATATTTACGTAATTTTTGCGCAACTTGAACGTAATCGAACGTAATTTGAACGTACTTTGAACGTAATCCGAACGGTTTGGATTTCGGAGAACGGTCTTGAATGGGAAACAACGTACACATTACGGTCTTTAATGGCCCTGAACGGTTCTGAACAGTGCCATAAGGTTTGCCACATATTTGAACTTTTTCTCCAATTTCCCGGTTGTCAGGGCGCTGGTGCCTTTTTCATGAATTCACCAGAAATAGGTGCATAAAATCACTAGAAATAGCTGCATAGGAGCTCAAAATCAGCAGAAATAGTTGCTGTTTTGGGGGCTTCAAAATAGTAACCCCAAGAGGTGCTCCAATGCTTGAACGGGTTTTATCGTATAGGAGAATAATTATTCTCAAAAACACACTTTATCAATGATTATGCTGCCAAAGAATAATTATACTTCTGACATACTGTAGATGTAATGATATATTGTATATTCGCTCTATCAATGGTCCATGATCGAGGTCCAGGAGGCTCGGAAGTCACGCATTGGCCTGGCCCTGGAGGAGGGGAGCTGCGTAGCTGGGGGAAGTGTTGATGTTGGTCCTCCAAAATGGTGATTTAAACCAAGCAAAATGGTGATTCAATGGGATATTAACCAACTAAAAATTGTGCTTTAATCAGATTTTAACCAAAATGGTAATTTAATGGGATATTAACCAACTAAAAATTGTGCGTTAATCAGATTTTAACCAAAATGATAATTTAATGGGATATGAACAAAACAAAATTGGGATTTAACCAACAAAGATGGTGGCACAATGGGATATGTAACGGGATATGGGAATATCCTCCGGTCAAACGTGGCAGGCTGAGAAATCCTATATAGATGGAGGTTGATAGCTGGGAAAATCACCGAACTACATGACTATAAATAAATGCTGGATTTTCCAGCACGCCATCTTTGATTACCAGAGGGTACATACTTTTTGAATGGCAAGTTAATGGTGCTGATGCATGGCGAGTTGTTGGAATGCAATGTCTTTTGATGTAACCACGTACCATCAGACCGCCTTGGAACTGTTGAACTGATTTCTTTGTTGGTACCCGTATCTGACCGTTTCTAACCGCCACACTGCTACGTCGCGGCTTAGCATACCCATGAAAGCCCGGCTTGACCAGATGAATCTACTGCAGTTGATCCTGGACAGCAGAAAGGTCTCTAGCGGGCCATTTTTATCTGCCGGCAAGCCCCAAGCCATAAATCTCCACTAGGCCAGGGCAGTTTGAGGAGATGAAATCAGTGAAATCCCGGTTTTGGGTCTGAAGAAAAGCCTACACGATGCTTTTGACCCAGAACCAAAGATCATAAATTGCATACATATGTATATATATAATTATATATATATATATATGTATGTATACTACATATGTATGGATATGTATATAACATCCAAATTTATGGCATGAATCAATGATTCCTGCGACCATGTGTCATCATTTTCTGGGGTTAGGATGTTGGAATGGTGCGCAGTTGGTCTTGGGGTCAGGACCAGGTTTGCCCTGACAGCTGCTTATGCTTTAGTCCTGAACCCAGCTTCGTTGGAGATCCAATGGCTATGACATCATTACTCCTTCCAGTTGAAATGGCCATGTGGAGCTACACCAATACTTCACCCAAATTGGAGAAATTGATATATTTCAATCCAAGACGATCCCACATAAGGTCGTTATGAATCCATCCCAACAGTTTAACATGACCACCGTTCTGGCCATCTTTTGCATGAACAATACATGATCGCATTGACTTATCCAATGAGGAAATTATATTTCCCAACGGAAATGATGTGGGCACTGCTGTAGTACCTCTCAAGGACCTTTCCAAAGGACATTACTTGAACACATCCCCAAGGGTCTCTTCAATCACCAACAAAGAACTCATGGAGACAAGGATTTCCTTAAGATATCCTTACTCCCGAATCTCTAGGGGAGAATCCCTTGCAGGAATTCACAAGATCTCTATACAGGGACCTCCTTAAAATGAGACCTGACAGATTGGTTTGTTTCAGCATATATTGTTTTATACACCAGGATATATGCATATGTATGCCATTTGTTCATGTAAGTTATATCAGGTTTTTGTTTCAGCAAGTTATGGCAGCTGTTTGTTTCAACCATGTCAATGTATATACTACATATAAATACATATGTATACACAATATGTATATGGAGACATTTCAGAGTGGCGTGAATGGAGGAATGACATGACATAACATGAAACGAATTGAAGCGACATGAATATAATGAATGAATGCATGAATTGCATGAATGAATGAAATAAAGAAAGAAAGAAAGAAAGGATGATGGATGGATGAATGGATGAATGAATGAACGATCAAATGTACACTGTACAGTGTATATATATATATTCATTAGTTAATCAGCTTACAGTAGTATATTTAATAAGTGAACGTATTATTCGTCAACAGCGCTTGAGGTTGCAACTTCGTGGCCGGGTGCTGCACTGGTGTTACTGGGCTGATGATCCCCCCAAGGCAACAGGAATGGCAAACTTGACCACGTTTATTGTTGATGGATTTGAGGCACCAAAATTGATGTTTGTTTTATGATTTTTTGTGAATAAAATGGGCAAACCAAAGAAAAAGAGCGTAGACGGACTGGGCCATTTTGATGCAGGAACATGATGTGCTGACAAAGATCAACTTAATAGAACTGTGTATGTATCCACATTTAATTACTCATGTTTCCCGCGGCATCCCCCAATGATGTCCCATCCCCCAACTGTGAGGGGATTCGGACGGGGTGAGTATCCTAGTAATGGGAGATGCCCGCTCGTAATGGGCGATAGGGTGACTTGATTTGTACCGTTAATGCTGATTGTTGGCTTTGTGGTGGATATCTGTACGGTTTGAAGGGTGAACATGAACCAAGTTATACCATAATTATATATAATATATATATATATATATCTATATATATATAATATAATTATACATTGTTTTCCCCTTTTGATAGCAGAAACACTGGTGTCGCTTGATTCTTGGGTTATAAACGGGGATCAAGTTTGGGGAGGATTGCGATCTGACTGAAGCCACTGGACCAAGGTTGCCACGCCCGAGATCTTTCGGCTCTTTGAGGAGTCACATGGGTCAAGCTTTACGCCCGATCCATCATGATCAAAACCCTTTTCGATACCCGAAAATCCGTTCGATATGACGGTGGTTTCATGACCAACCATTGAGATGTGATTGTGATTGGAAGGCTATACAGGCTCTTCTTTGGGTGTTTGGATTATAATATACGCCTCTGACTTTGAAGGGCTTACAGACTGTTTCGATGTTTCCAAACCCCTACGATCCATACATCATTTGCACGGAATGTATGATGTCGGGAGAATATCCCATCCCTGGAGCATGTGTGAAATGGGATGAAATGGGTACATAATTGAAGAGGGAAGGTCAGGGGTTGATACACGTTCATATCCAAGATGTGATTTTTGAACATCACCCAAACAGATGGTTGCTGTCAATGCAATGTTTCTTTGTGTTTGAGTGACGTTCAGGCACAGGGCATAGCCCCGAGTGCGAAGTTGCCAAAGAATCGTTCAAATCTCACAAGCTTTGCAGGGCAACAGGCCCTTGGAAGCTTGCTTTGCGGATCTTCGAAAGAATTGCAACCTGGACGTAGGCCGGGACCCCAATGTGCACTTGGGGGCGTAGCGAATTGGACAGATTGGATGGTTCAATATGATATATACCTCTGGGGGTTTGGGATCTTCCATCATGACCCAGAATCAAAGATTTTCCCTTGAAAGACCTGCTGGAAGTCCTGAATTATGGCTCTCTCAGCAACGGTTTGCCGTTGACTTTTTGGACAACGGATGAAATGGTTTCGCTGAACCATCAACAAACATGTTCTCTGTAATGGTCCCCTCAAGTTCACCCAACGTCTTATCCAAATAACCTATAGTTATTTAATGTTACATAAATCTTACATAGTTGGACATTCCTATAGTTCTATAATGTTACACAATATATTGTAATCTAACATCTATATGGGGGGGAGGGTCCTAAAATGGAGGTACCCAAAAATTGATGGTTTATAAGGGAAATTCCACAACAAAAGGGGATCCCCTATTTCAGGAAACCCCATTAATAGTATGATCTGCGAGGCCTTGGCACTTGGACGTTTCGGCTGCTCGTGCGCTCCGTTTGCTCCGTTTCCACGTGGTGGAATTGTCGGTTTCACCGACGATATGAGGAATTGACATAAATGGAACAAGAATACATAGGGGTATGTAGGGTTTCTAATTGGTTAAACAATGTTAAACATAGTTATATAATGTTGGTTGAATACTATTAAAACAATGGATGCAACTGGCGGGCTGTTCTCAGATGGGGATGGCTCAAAACCTACGCTATTACCATATTTGGGGGAATAAACATCCATTAACCAGCTATTTTAGGGTACCTGGGGTTTTGACTCATAGCCGTCATAGCCCATCGTTGTTCGTGCAGTATCCTTCATGGGATGATGTTCTCCTATTCATCGGCGATCATATTTTGAAGGGGTGGATTGAAAACAAAACACTCTATAAGCATAAATGATGGTTGTGAGATAGAAGGGTGCAGAAAGTCCCAGGACATTTGTGATCTGACTGCTCTTACGGATTTGTCCAGAAATGGTAACCATGCGGCCATGGAAACGATCATGGCAACGTATTTGATATTGGGAAATTATACCATTTTCAGACAAACCCACATTGTTTACATCTGAAAAAATCGATGGTAAAGACGTTGGATGACCACATATTTGGACCATTTACGATCAACAATGGTTGCTGTATTTGCCAAATGGTCACGATACCAGATTCTTTTGCGCTGTTATATCCCCACTATTTGCGCAACATCCAATGGTATATATTATGGTCCGTGGTCCGGTATGTTGCATTCTCATTCAATTCCCTCATTGATTTCTCCACAGATGCCGGTTCTTGGTGATAGCCAGGTATTGTCGATTCTCGTTGCTGGAATCTACATGTCTTTCTCGGAGGTAAGATTGCTTGAGTTGGCATCAGGGGACATCTGCTTCAGGGGATGGTTTCAGTTTCAGCAGTGATTTGTGATGCGGGGGAGGGGTTAGCTAAAAAAATTACTTTACTTCGTGTGATCCCCACCATGACATTTATACATTTTCTTACTGGCAAATCTTCTGGCATTCTATCTGACATATCTTCTGACATTCTACCATATCTGGCATATCTTCTGGCATATGATCTGGCATATCTTCTGGCATATTCTGGCATTCTATCTGGCAAATCTTCTGGCATTCTATCTGGCATATCTTCTGGCACTCTATCTGACATATCTTCTGGCATTCTATCTGGCATATCTTCTGGCATATATTCTGACATATCTTCTGGCATTCTATCTGACATATCTTCTGGCATATATTCTGACATATCTTCTGGCATATCTTCTGGCATATCTTCTGACATATCTATCTGGCATATCTTCTGGCATATTTTCTGGCATTCTATCTGGCAAATCTTCTGGCATTCTATCTGGCATTCTATCTGGCATATCTTCTGGCATATTATCTGGCATTCTATCTGGCATATCTTCTGGCATATCTTCTGACATTCTTTCTGACATTCTTTCTAACTTTCTTCTGCACATTCTTTGTCCCATATCTTCCTACATGAGGTCCGGCAGGGAACACTTGGCGTGGATACTCGCGGTTGAGGTCCGGCAGGGAACACTGGGCGTGGATGGTCGTGGTTGAGGTCCGGCAGGGAACACTGGGCGAGGATGGTCGTGGTTGAGGTCCGGCAGGGAACATTGGGCGTGGATGGTCGTGGTTGAGGTCCGGCAGGGAACACTGGGCGTGGATGGTCGTGGTTGAGGTCCGGCAGAGAACACTGTGGATCGCGGGTCGCAGTTGAGCAAGGACGACGAGGACGACGACGAGGACGACGAGGAGGACGAGGAGGAGGAGGAGAGGAGGACGAGGCAGGAGGAGGCAGGAGGAGGAGGAGAGGAGGAGGAGGAGAAGGAGGAGGAGAGGAGGAGGAGAAGGAGGAGGAGGAGGCAACTGACATAAAATCTAACAACCCTCACCTGGCAGGTGGGGAACAACAAGAATAAGGAGCAGAAAGACACTACGACTGAGAGCCCTAATTAATCTCAAAACTGGATGGTTAACAAGTATGTGGCCTTGAACATGATTTGGAATGGTGGAAATCGTAGTGATTGCGCAACATACTGATATCCTTAAAGCAAAAGTTTGTTTGGAGCCCTGTAGATAAATCCCTATCTTTGGCGATTTAGTCCCCACTTGTCCGGGCTCCTCCCCACCGGCTTAGTCGCTAGCCATGGATCTCAAAGCCTGGCGAATCACTGTGACCGAAGAATTTCATGTTTTGAATTTTGAAGCGCTTAAAAAGAAAATGGTGAAACATGGTGAAACATGGTGAAACATTATGGCATATTATGGCTAGATATGGCTAGGTGGGCTGCCTTTGTTGATCTTTTTTGTTGCCTTGGCTGAACTTTGAGATGAGGATTTGGAAGTTGATGTTCCTGTTGAAGTTGGAGCTGCTTATTTCGTTCTTATAAGAACGCTGGTTCCATTTTCACTAGTTCCGTTCTCAGGGGAATAGTCACAAAATAAGTTTCTGAAATTAAACCTGCGACTGTGATCGGCTTGGGCATTACATTCCAGGACTTCGTAATAGTTTAGGTTCAGCATCCTGCTTCCAGTCTTGCGGATCCAGCTGAAAAAATCAGAAACAATGCTCGCCGCTGTTCATTTATAGACATACCACACAAATCCACACAGCAATGGCATGTCCTAGCATGTTTTGCATTTTACTACGTGATGACCCTTATGACCATTGTGACAAATTATGACTATATATAACATAAAATAATATAAAATGTCATACTCATATTCGGTTCATCCAAAAAAACACTCCGTTTCACTCTCCGCAGGCCTTTCTTCATCTGTACCCAGTGATGAACTCCGTGAAGAGCTCTTCCGCAAGGTCCCAGCAGGGTCAACGTGGCACCTCCGTTTTGGCATGGGATGATGTAGATCATGGGGGTACCCCCAAATCATCTAAAAGTAGACCATTTCTATGGTTTTAAGGTACCTCCATTTTACGAAATGTCCAACTAAAAAGCTGAAGCATCATGAAGCAAAAACATATTTGGTGATCACCAGGGTCAGAGTTGTTTAAAATTTTGATATTGCAATTTCTGATTCCAGCAATTTCATAGTAGCCCAGCCGTGACACAACAGGCCCGGAGAGCCTGCTGTGTCAGGTTCACAACCAGCCTCTGCGCGGCCCTGGCTATGACCTCTACTGTTATTGGCCGGGCACCCACAGTGTGGCACCGCTTAACGAGTTGTTTTTTTTCCCATTAAAGAGACCAAGAGACCATATTTTACAGTGTCTCCCTCCCTTTTAAGGCAAATCCTATAAGGTTATGTGATGCTTTCCTTTTGTATCGAGCTTGTTGAAACGGTGAAACCATCCAAAGCTTGGAGGGTTGAGAACGCTGACTAGTGAGGTATGCCAAGATTAGCCTGAAGAATGGGACTGGTGTTCCATGTGCTTCTTATCGTTCCACATTTTTCCACCATATTCTAGATATTGGTTCCCTCATCATTGCTGGGTTTCCACTTCTTCTGTGGGTTGTTCTAAATTCCCAGCTCGGAAGCACCAACAACTTGTGAGATGGCACGTGCGCTGCTCAGGTGTCGTTTTCTTTCCATACAAGATCGGCAAATCCTGCATTTATTTCACCGTAGCTCTGAACTCAGAACCTGTGCCGGTTATACAACAACGGGCTGTGTCCAGCACGTAAGCCGGGGCCACAATATATTGATCCTTTTCAACATGGATGGATAGCACACACACAAATATTACATATAATATATATATTATTTAACATATTTATACATAATTATAAACATGAATAATTTTCTGTATTTCAATTAATGAATGGTTTCTAAAGCCACTGCACTCAGCAGCATTCGCGAGGGTCTTATATGTTATGAATGACTGAGTTTGTGAGATGTTGTAGCATTGTCATATATACGATTACAACAAATAAACGGATCTAGATGGGCTGTTCATCGGGTTGCAGTCACCCTCTCTCCCAAAGCTATGGCCGCATAACTCATAGTTGATGCCGATCGCAGATGGTCCGGGGAAAATTGCAACAACCTGACAGTGGCCAAGCTGACTACAAGTGAAGCGGTTTACGCAGTGGAAAATAAGAACTTGAACATGCTCATGACAGTTGTGTCCTTCCTGGAGTGTTTTGCTGGGGCGTTGTGGCGAACCCATCTGTAAAGGGTCAAAACATGGGAATCATTTTAGTACTGGCCTATCCACATACCCAGCTTTCTGAAAATCTTGGTTGGATAGGTCAATAGCATTTCAATAGCTGGTTCTTATGCTCCGCAAGTGGATGAATAGTTATTTTGCGACTTTTTAAATCTAGGGCAGGGTACTCGAGCTTCGTCATGAGATGCTTTTTTCTTCCCCATGTGTGGTTTTGATTTTTTGTGGGCTAATAATGCTAATACACCGATCCATGACGATCAACAGACGTGCCATATGTTTGGCCACATTTGGGTGATACATACCTCGCGACCTCGCGTGGACCTTGCATATGAGCACCCCATCACTGCCTGTGGCTGGTTTCCCCTTGCCGACAGCAAAAACCTGGATCGAGGCAATTTTCTTCTTGCTGTTCCCAATAATCCTGATGTGCTGACGCCGCAAGCGGCGTTTCAGCAGATGAAACGAAATCACAGTGAAACGCCAACGGTGGGCTGTTTGAAACCTCAAGACCCAAACAATCCAAAATGCTGCGACGCAGTATGTTTCAAGTTGAGATTGAGTCAAGGGAAGAAATGCAGTGATTCTACACTTTTGGATGAGACGGTTTTGAATGACCCTCGTCACCGCTCAGAGCGTCGACGTCCCAGCTGAGGATGAAAACAGTGGACGGGTAAGATACATCTGGATGAAGGGATACCATTCATACGCACCGTTGAGCAACTCTTTGCGCTGTTCCAGCCCTACAAAAAGGGGTTCTAAACGATTAAACGTCACAGCTGAGATGTGTTTGATATCAGATTTCCGCAGCTTTTGCACCCAAGTCACAGGGCGGAGTTTCATGAAGCTGCCCTGTGTAGGCATGAGTGAAGAACATGAAAGAAACAAAGATATAAGACATCTAAGTTAAAAAGCGGCCACGTGCATTGTCATTTTGAAAGCCTATGGGAAGATGATCTTAATTGTTAGTCCAAAGTGACCAACCCTCGTAGACATATAACGATATATATAATATATATATATATACATACGATTCATTGAAACATTGAAATATACAATATCAATATCTCTATAGAATATACGCAATACACTAATATATATATATATGTAATATCAAGTAGCTACCAATGTCCCCAGATCCACAGATCACGATGGCAGAGACTGCCATCCCAGAGGCCGGGCGACATCTTGCGATTTCACCGACCGGTTGCCGAGTAGATTCGCAGTGGTTATGTGGATGATCCCAGTTTCCAATTGATGAATACATATATATATATAATATAATACATATATATATATATAAATAATAATAATAATAACAATAATAATAATTATATATATATATATACATGGATCTGTATGGGACAAGAAATGGATCATGTTTATCATGGTCCATTGCCAGATTTCAGATTAGATTACCAGAAGGGAACCATCCGATTTGGAGGGTGACGCTTGGTTTCCAGTTCATCCTGGGTCTTGGTCTCAGTTGTGTTGTCTTTCTTGTCTCCAGTTGCTGCCTTCTACCCAATCATCAAGCCTTTTTCTTCAAGCTTCAGAATCAACATGTTGCTTATTTGTCCTATGATTAGGTTGATGGTTGAAGGTTTACTGATTTATGGCTCATGATCCTGTTCATAGAGATCACCATCACCGATGAACCTTGTAGGTGTATCTACCAGCCCCAGCCAGTATATGGGTATTCTGTGATAAGCTTGGTATTGAGTTGGTCATCCTTCTTAGTGAGTAGGCTATCAAGACGCTATGAGGCAACTGACTCTACTTGCCAGAAACAAGCAGGTGCATAATCGACTTACGGCTCGTAGGATGTCAAAAAGCCAGTGCCAAGGGAACTAATCTTGTAGGAGTAACAGGGTCGACAATGCATATAATATGAATCGGCTGGTGCAACCAGCCAACTATTTGGGGGTTTCCTCGAATTAGGGCTACCCCAAATTACCCAAGTTATTAGACCAGTTTAGTGTTGAAACCCATGGTGACTTTGGGATTCCCCTTTGTAGGAAACCACCATTTGTATCCATTTGTTTCCTTAGTAATGAGCCTATCCCACCAGGAGACGGTCGACCTCCTGTCGTCCTTCAGCAATCTGCGATCCTTGGTGGAAGGTCCTTCCTGCAGTGATGAAGATGAGCTGCCCCGACTCCCGCCAAAGACGGCTACAGGCAGGAAAAGCCAGGGTGACACAATATGGAAATATGTGGCATATGTGGAAATGTGAGTTGAACATATTTTCACATTGTGAAGATGGGACTTTCAAGTGTGAAACCAAGATTGGACAAGGAATGGGTTATATATAAGTTATATAGCTATTTAGTCTATATAAATATATGTCTTCAAGCTTCATTTGTCTAACAAGCAATTCTTTGAGAGCGAGCAGTTGGATGAAACATCCAGCCATCGAATTAGCCAGATTGATGGTCTGGACTCATATGATCCGCGATATGCCGATATATTTTATCACTAAGACTTTTGAAGAGTGAAACTGAGTGAAACTGCTTCAGCATGTTGATGATGCTTTGTTTTCAAGTCTCATATGTCAACATACTGATATTTGATAGTGTGTACTATATGTATATATATATATGTGTGTGTCGTTATACACAAATGTTTGTATAACATAGACCCGGGCAAGCCGGCGGCGGAAGTTTCCCAAGAATAAATGACCTATAGTTCGACGCCAGCCTGTCCCGACCGTGTCCTTCCCTCGACAAGCGGCTTTTTTTTTCAGCGAGAGACGAAGCAAAGTCTTCACACTCCACACTTCGCACTCCACACTTCACACTGCACTCTTCGCACTCGAAACTTCACACTTCACACTCCACACTTCGCACTCGAAACTTCACACTCCACACTTCACACTTCACACTCCACACTTCACACTTCTCACGCTGCTGCCTTCACACTCCAAACCTCACACTTCACACTTCACACTGCGCTCTTCGCACTCCAAACTTAAACTTCACACTCCACACTTCACACTCCACACTTCACACTTCACAGTTCACACTTCTCACTTCCCACTGCTTCCCACTTGCTTTCACTTCTCACTTCGCACTTCACACTCCACACTTCACAGTCCACACTTCACAGTCCACACTTCACACTTCACACTTCACAGTCCACACTTCACACTTCACACTTCACAGTCCACACTTCACACTTCTCACTTCTCACTGCTGCCTTCACACTCCAAACCTCACACTTCACACTTCACACTCACTCTTCGCACTCCAAACTTAAACTTCACACTCCACACTTCACACTTCTCACTTCCCACTGCTTCCTTCACACTGTACACTTCACACTGCACTCTTCACACTCCACACTGCACTCTTTGCACTCCAAACTTCACACTCCACACTTCACAGTCCACACTTCACACTTCTCACTTCTCACTGCTTCCTTCACACTCCAAACTTCACACTTCACACTTCACACTGCACTCTTCACGCCCCACACTTCACACTGCACTCTTCACACTCCACAGTTCATCTCATCTGAGCTCTTCTCACCTTATCCCAGCTCATCTCTTCTCATCTCGTCCCTTCTCATATGTCATCTATTAAGCTTTCATTAATCAATTCCCAGCACTACTACTAATCACTGTCGAACCCTTGATGCACCCACTCCATTACGATTTACGAAGTCCAGCTGCAAAAGACAATAGTATTGCGCATGCAGCCGCGGCACCAAGCAACCTTGACGCAGCCATCACAATGCGATCTGCAGAGACTGAGTTGCGAAACACAATAGAAATACGCGCAACTGGGTCGGAAATTGCAGCTCCAAAACCGGATCTCGACGCCAAAGCGAAAAAAAAGACGATTTTGAAGCACTTTTCAAAAGGATTTTTAAAAAGAAAATCGCTGGCGCTAAAATGGAGAAAATCTGCTGACAAATCACTGTCGCAGCCTTCATGCAGCCACTCCAATACGATTTACGAAGTCCAGCTGCAAAAGACAATAGTATTACGAATGCAGCCGTGGCAAGAAGCAACCTTGACGCAGCCATTACAATGCGATCTGCAGAGACTGAGTTGCAAAACACAATAGAACTACGCGCAACGGCGTCGGAAATTGTAGCTCCAAAACCGGGGATCTCGACGCCAGAGCGAAAAAAAGACGATTTTGAAGCACTTTTTAAAAGGATTTTTGGAAGGAAAATCACTAGCGCCAAAATGGAGAAAATCTGCTGACAAATCACTGTCGCAGCCTTCATGCAGCCACTCCAATACGATTTACGAAGTCCAGTTGCAAAAGACAATAGTATTGCGCATGCAGCCGTGGCACCAAGCAACCTTGACGCAGCCATTACAATGCGATCTGCAAAGACTGAGTTGCAAAACACAATAGAACTACGCGCAACTGGGTCGGAAATTGCAGCATCTCGACGCCAAAGAGAAAAAAACGATTTTGAAGCACTTTTTTAAAATATTTTTAAAAGGAAATTATTAGAGCCAAAATGGAGAAAATCTGCTGACAAATCACTGTCGCAGCCTTCATGCAGCCACTCCAATACGATTTACGAAGTCCAGCTGCAAAAGACAATAGTATTACGCATGCAGCCGTGGCAAGAAGCAACCTTGACGCAGCCATTACTATGCGATCTGCAGAGACTGAGTTGCAAAACACAATAGAACTACGCGCAACTGGGTCGGAAATTGGATCTCGACGCCAGAGCGAAAAAAATACGATTTTGAAGCACTTTTTAAAAGGATTTTTAAAAAGAAAATCACTGGCGCCAAAATGGAGAAAATCTGCTGACAAATCACTGTCGCAACACTTGCAATCCCATTTACACTGCGGGAACGATCCTACAGTTGCAAAGCACAATGGAATTCCATCGGCAACTCATCCACCAGCACCACTTGCAATGCCATTTGCATTGCGGGAACGATCCTACACTTCCAAATCACAATGGAATTCCATCGGCAACTCATCCACCAGCACCACTTGCAATCCCATTTACATTGCGGGAACGATCCTACAGTTGCAAATCACAATGGAATTCTGTCGACCGCAAATGCACGAAAAACACTTGAAACCCCATTTACAATGCGGAACCGATCCGAACATGATCCGAGCATGATCCGACCACACACGAGACCGTCTCGCACCCGTCGCACCGCAGAGGTAGATCATCGAGGTTCGGGGACGGACTTTGTATGGAAAAACATAGGCTTTCGTGCATGTGCTATCTCTCAAAAACGCATTTCGTGCGAGACTTCCTTCAAAACTCCATCGGCAACTCCTCCACCAGCACCACTTGCAATCCCATTTACAGTGAGGGAACGATCCTAGAGTTGCAAATCACAATGGAATTCCATCGGCAACTCATCCACCAGCACCACTTGCACCCCCATTTACAATGCGGGAACGATCCTACAGTTGCAAATCACAATGGAATTCTGTCGACCACAAATGCACGAAACACAGGTGACACCCCATTTACAATGCGGAACCGATCCGAGAATGATCCGAGCATGATCCGAGAATGATCCGACCACACACGTGAGACCGTCTCGCAGCCGTCGCACCGCAGAGGTAGATCATCGAGGTTCGGGGACGGACTTTGTATGGAAAAACATAGGCTTTCGTGCATCTGCTATCTCTCACAAACGCATTTCGTGCGAGACTTCCTTCAAAACTCCATCGGCAACTCCTCCACCAGCACCACTTGCAATCCCATTTACAGTGAGGGAACGATCCTAGAGTTGCAAATCACAATGGAATTCCATCGGCAACTCATCCACCAGCAACACTTGCAATCCCATTTACATTGCGGGAACGATCCTACAGTTGCAAATCACAATGGAATTCTGTCGACCGCACATGCACGAAAAACAGTTGAAACCCCATTTACAATGCGGAACCGATCCGACCATGGTCCGAGCATGATCCGAGAATGATCCGACCACACACGAGACCGTCTCGCAACCGCCGCACCGCAGAGGTAGATCATCGAGGTTCGGGGACGGACTTTGTATGGGAAAACATAGGGTTTCGTGCATCTGCTATCTCTCAAAAACGCATTTCGTGCGAGACTTCCTCCAAAACTCCATCGGCAACTCCTCCACCAGCACCACTTGCAATCCCATTTACAGTGAGGGAACGATCCTAGAGTTGCAAATCACAATGGAATTCCATCGGCAACTCATCCACCAGCACCACTTGCAACCCCATTGACAATGCGGGAACGATCCTACAGTTGAATTGCAAATCACAATGGAAATCTGTCGACCGCACATGCACGAAAAACAGTTGAAACCCCATTTACAATGCGGAACCGATCCGACCATGGTCCGAGCATGATCCGAGAATGATCCGACCACACACGAGACCGTCTCGCAACCGTCGCACCGCAGAGGTAGATCATCGAGGTTCGGGGACAGACTTTGTATGGAAAAACATAGGCTTTCGTGCATCTGCTGCTATCTCTCACAAACGCATTTCGTGCGAGACTTCCTTCAAAACTCCATCGGCAACTCCTCCACCAGCACCACTTGCCATCCCATTTACAGTGAGGGAACAATTTCTTTGACTAACTCGTTCCCTAACGAACTCTTTCTTTGCTAACTCTTTCTTTGCTCTTTCTTTGACTAACTCTTTCTTTGCTAACTCTTTCTTTGACTACCTCATATATCCTGACTAACTCTTTCTTTGACTAACTCTTGCCCTCACTAACTCTTTCTTTGACTAACTCTTTCCCTCACTAACTCTTTCTTTGACTAACTGTTTCTTTGCTAACTCTTTCTTTGACTAACTCTTTCTTTGACTAACTCTTTTCCTCACTAACTCTTTCTTTGACTAACTCTTTCCCTGACTAACTGTTTCTTTGACTAACTCTTTCTTTGACTAACTCTTTCCCTGACGAACTCTTTCTTTGCTAATTCTTTCTGTGACTAACTCTTTCCCTTACTAACTCTTTCTTTGACTAACTCTTTCCCTGACGAACTCTTTCTTTGCTAACTCTTTCTGTGACTAACTCTTTCCCTCACTAACTCTTTCTTTGACTAACTCTTTCCTGACTTAACTCTTTCTTTGCTAACTCTTTCTTTGACTAACTCTTTCCCTGACTAACTGTTTCTTTGACACTCTTTCTTAACTCTTTCCTCCTAACTTTGCTAACTCCTCTTGACTACTAACTGAACTCTTTAACTTTGCTTGACTAACTCTTTCTTTGACTAACTCTTGACTAACTCTTTCCCTCACTAACTCTTTCTTTGACTAACTCTTTCTTTGACTAACTCTTTCACTAACTCTTTCTTTGAACTCTTTCCCTGACGAACTCTTTCTTTGCTAACTCTTTCTTTGACTAACTCTTTCCCTGACATTCTAAAAGTCCGTAACACGGAAGTTTCTCCCCCTAAACTTCCTTTGATCAGTGTTTATGAATGCCTTGTCGTTTCCTCGTCCAACCTGGCAGATGCCACAGAAGTCCTGGGATATCAACCAATCACAGGAATCTGCCTAGAGCTGGCTGGTGGTTTGAACACCCCAACCACTGGATTTATACCGATTTTCTGCTGGTCAATAATATGGAGCAACATGCAGTATTCATACATTGACTGTGTGTATTTGTATTTGTATATGTATATGTATATGTATATGTATATGTATATATACATATACATATACATACTATATACTAATATTTTATATATATATATATATATGTATATACATACATATACACATGTATATGTATGTATATATGTATATACATACATATACACATGTATATGTATGTATATATGTATATACATACATATATATATATATAGACACTGTATACATATTTACATATATACATGCACGTACATGTATACGTATATATATATGCAAACACAATCACATATATATATATATATCAGCATATATCAACACACACACACGTGGTATATAGTGCGTATATTTATATACATATATTCATGTTATATATACACGTAGTATTCCTAGTTTCTTCTCCCCATGCTTGCTCGTGAATCGCCCTCATTTGTGGAGCAGGTGTGCTGAAGAACGGCCTCACATACTTTGTTCTGAAGAAGCTCGGCTTTGGTGCCTTGTATGGTATATACTGTATGTATATACTGTATGTATATATTGTACATACATCTATTTTGTATGTTCAGATACTTATGACGTTTATGTGTGTATATATATATATAAGTATAATGATTGTATGGATGGACGTGCAAGTGATGTGTATCTTTGCTGTATGCATATATTTATAATATGTATATTATATATATACATATAGAGGTGTGATCAATAAAATCTGAATCTAAGGTTACTCTCGACAACAGTGTTTCAACAAGCCCCTAATGGCGTGCATAGTGGTTGACAACCGCTTGACAATTTTAAACCTCACCCAACCAGGAAAGGTCAAACAGTGATTATGTAACTATATAATTATATACCCCCTGGTCCGGTCTATGCAGGAGACAGGAAACACAAGGGAAAATAAGCTGGTTTTTGTTGCGAAGGCTGATTTTATTGCAACTTTTGCCAACTTGTGTCCACTGGCGCGTGTTTTCTGATCTTATAATCTGTATTTCCATCTTCATGACCTCATCCTGGGCTTATTGCTCGGCATCAAACGCAGCTGCATCGACCTGGACATGTGTTTATAGCAACCATTTTTTTGAGGGATTTCGCAACCAATTAGATCAATTAGCGGTTTTGTTGATGCCCATCTTCAATGTGTCATGCTTTGGTTTTTGTTATATATGTTTCTGTGATTTCCCATTGTTGATTCTTAAGTCCTTGTTTTGATGCTGAATTTGCGCCCGATTGCACCGTCCTTACTTTATTTATCCAACCTCACAGATCCCGGAAAATTGCAACGGCTGGTTGATTTTGACGCTTAGGAACAGAATATCAAGGGCCCAAAGCCTTTCATCAACCAATGTACATTGGGATAGCAAAATTCGGATACCACACATTCTGATTTTGGTGAATTCGGTGAACACCCTTTTTCTGCAGCCCTTGGGAGCTCAGGAACAAGGAACCAAAGCAGCGAGCCGAACTTTTTCTGGCGGTGGGCTTTGGATCTTTAGTGGAAGAAGAGGAGCCTGAGAGATAGGGAAATAAGATAGCGTTCAGTGGAGATATAAGTGGCTTAATTACTACTATGGTTTATGGTAGATAGAACATTATATAACTTATAGTTAATGGATACCTGTAACCCATCTACACAACACAACTATAGTTAAGATGTTCATTTGGAACTTGTGTTTGTTCACCCCTTCAGCCGTCAGTAAATGTCACCCAGGAGGAGCGAGGTATCGCTCACATCATCGAGCACCTCGGGTCCCTGGGTTGAGTGGGATATGCACCTAATTACCCTGTTGATTGAGTTGGTGAGTTCGGCTGATACAGTACCCAAGATGCCAAGATGTATGTAATGTAATGTAATGCGATGCGATGTGATGTGATGTGATGTAATGTAATGTAATGTAATGTAATGTAATGTATATATGTATGTAATATATACGTGTATATATATATATGTATGTATGTATGTATGTGTGCATGTATGTATGTAATGTAATGGAATGCGATGCGATGTGATGTGATGTGATGTGATGTGATGTAATGTAATGTAATGTAATGTATGTATGGTATGGTACGTATTGTAATTTAAATTAAATTAAATGTAATGTATTGTATGTATTTATTTATGTATGTATATATATATATACAGTATATACTATACATGATTATATGTGTGAATGTATAATTAAATAGAATGACATTATGAACAATGTTTAAATGACTTCGTGGAAATTTAAGCAACAAACATACAGGACTTTATAGCTCCTGTTTTGAGTGTACAAGAACGGGTAATTATTCAACCAGCAAAAGTCAGAGTGGTTTGTCAGCAACATGTCGGTTTTTCTCATTGGCCCAGTCAGCGCATTTTGATTGGTATTTTTGATTGTTGTTCTCTGCTTGGTTGCGGTAAAGTGAATAGATGAATATGGTTATGTCCAGAAATGGGTGTACCGCACAATTGTGAATTCAATACATAGGGATAATAGAGAATTGGATGATAAACTTTATGGTAACCTCCTTTTAGGCTGATTCATTCTCCATCCTGCCAAGCACTATTTTTTTTC
>CAMXCT020000225.1:59712-62212 GCA_947184155.2 Cladocopium goreaui | reverse complement strand
CAAAGCGGGTCATTTCTTTCATTTGTGTATCCGTTGTCATCATCCACACAACTTGAATGCTGCATGCCGTACGAGTCCCTCATAGAATGTGTGAATTGTTTCACGAACTCGCTGGCCGACTGCCTTCTGTTTGCCACTGCTTTGCGAATTATCAAACATGCCCAGCTGTACCCTTTGCTAATCAAACGTGGCAATGGGAAATCCATGGAAATCCCCCTATCAATGGTGGTTTTCATGGGGAAGTCATTGGAGGATTTTCCATTGCCGTCAGGAAGGTCCTCAGAGAGTTTGCATACTTCACGCGAATCTCAGAGACTTGGAGAATGGTGAAACTGTGGGGGCTTATAACTTCCTGAGTTCTGCGCCAACTGAATGGTAAATGGATGTGAATGTTAGGTGATCTGATGTGATCTGGTGAAGTTTGATTCACTTTTTTCCAGGAACCATGATACGGATTGCTGTTGCCTTATTTTCGGCTAACCATTGGGGCCGTGATTCTGGGCAAACATCAGGCTTCTGTGGCCAAGCTGTTTGCTCAACATTTTTTTAACATGGGATGTATGCGACTTGCATCACACAATGTCGATAATATAGAAACCTTGAACGAAAACCCTGGCTGATCTCAGGCTTGCAGGATTTTGTGTTTCGGTTTTACCGTCCGCCCATGGCCGCCCTAGATTCACAATTTTGCGCATGTCATAGCATGTCAAAGGCCGGCAAAGGTAGTGCTTGCAGCTTACATTGTTCACAACGTTTGGAACTCGAACTTGCAATATCTCCTATATGATGTAATGTGTCAACTATTTTAAGATTTCAACTGAAACTCCGCCGTTTGCCTCATTGATTTTCGGCCTGAATTTTCGGGGCATCCAGCAGTTGTCAGAGTTTACTCTGTAGGTGGGTAAACCAATGTCTTATCCACGACATTCGATGATTTTTGCTTGGCTTCAGTTCCATTCAAACCTCGATTCAGTTGATATATCCTTCCAGTTACATCCATTGAATCCGCGCTTCAGGAGGAGGACCTCGACAAAGAGCGGAAAGTCGTTTTGGAGGCGGGAGAAAGGCTGCTGTTCACAGATACAGCATGCAAATGTATTGAAGAATGTGCTATTTGTATTTACATTAATTTATCGGTATATCTAATAGATTCATTCATATTCTATTATACATTGATGTTTGTCCGCACATATCACATGTTTTAGATACAAGTTTGAATTTATGTATGTATAATACATACATGATAATTAGATATTCAGTGTAATATATGGAATTTACAATTTGGGTTACAGATGTCACTCTTGATGTGAAGGATGACCCACATGAGCCCTCAAACGGACCGAATTGTCATGGGCATTTTTGTTAGAGGTCCTCCCCTACAAATGGATGAGCCAATGACAGGATCGATATTTCATACCCATTTGTGGTACCTTGTGACAGGTTTCTGGTATCTAAGATTGGCCAAAGTGACCAAACTTCCCCATTAGATATTTGGTCCATTATCTATAATATATATATACATATATATATATATATATACATATATATATATATACATCTTTATATATACATATATATATATACATATATCATATCCTTCTACCCAAACGAAAAATTCTTTGGAATTGGCTGGGCATCTGTGGTTTGGCCATCTTAAAGCGACCCATCCTTTGGAGCCGCAACGCGCCTGCTGAAACACACAGGAGTGGCGTGAGAGTCGCAACGCACAGGGCAGGCTGAGCGAACGCTATGTGCAGGTGAGGGTTCAACCTGAAGAACATATGGCACGGGACTGAAAATCATGGTGTTACGCCAACTAACGTTCACCACCAAAATGCCTCTTTATATATATAATTATATATATATATATATATTTATAATTATATATATATGTTGATAGGGAAAATCATGATTAACTGATTCACCCCAGTATTTTCCAGCCATAAGAGACCCACCCCCTAAAACACAAAGAGTATGTGTTATAAGTGTAGGGTCAGCTAGACCATTTTTAGTGATGGAATTCCCTTTTCTTACCGGTTGATTGGAATTATCCGTGTTTATAGAATGGGCTAGCGCCCAGGTGCCGCCGACCCCCCTAATTGGAGGGGGGGTACTGTAGAGAGAGAGAGGGAGACGGACAGCAAGACAGACATATGGCCGTTTGCTTCTCAAGCCTGTTGGGTGTTGGGGTACCTTTTCCCTGCGGAGCTGGGCGGACTTTTGGAGGGTTTGGAGGTGGCTTTTGCGTGCGGCAGTGGTGCGTGTTGGGCTTGTTGGGGTACCTTTTCCCTGCGGAGCTGGCCGGACTTTTTTGTTTGGGGGTTTGGAGGGTTTGGAGGGTTTTGGAGGGTTTTGGAGCGTTTGAGGCCTGGCAAACGGCAGCCTTGAACGCGTATAAGAAGCCATTGCTGCGGCCGTGGGGTGCCCTTGAGCCATTGCTGTGGCCTTGCGTGTTGGGCTTGTTGGGGTGCCTTTTCCCTGCGGAGCTGGCCGGACTTTT
>CAMXCT020000225.1:0-55000 GCA_947184155.2 Cladocopium goreaui | reverse complement strand
AAACCTGGCAATTGAAATCCCCTGGAAATTAAGGTTTGAATAGATAGTGGAAAATTCATCTATAAATGGAGGTTTTTCAATTGCCATATTTTATTACCAGAGGATATCAGAGCCCTATACCACCAGGTAAAAGATCTTAGTCTTCGTGCTGAAATCAGCCCTGCTTCAACTCTGCCAATGGGGTTATTAGATCTCCATTTGGTGTTGGTAGATCTCCAATGTTTGTGTGGTACATTCTGGTTATTCCCTGTACAGTAAGGCGATTGATTGGATGTGTGTTTTTTGGGACATGCAATGTTTTGTTGTTCATTGTTTTTCTACATGCAATTGGTATGTGGACCATCTGGGTAGTTTCAAACCCCAGGTGGTTGATTGATTGATGTAGAGGAGTGCACTATATTATGTTCCTTTGTATATTTGGGGTTATTGTTTAATCCGTGAACTAGGACATAGGAATCCCAATAAACCAACCATTATCCTCTAAAGATCTCTAAAGCATCATGTGGGTTTGTCAGAAAACAAGGGTTTACATCAAAAAGTCACAATTTGAAACAGGTAACTATGTTCTAAACCACAAACCCACTTGGTGCTTTCAACCATTCACGGATTGGTACTATACTATACCGGCAACACATTGGTGAGTTGGCACAATGATCTATTACCTGATGCCAACTTTTGAGGACATAGGCCGACACCCCCAGATCATAGATTTGTGTTATTGATTTGCTTATTATAAGTGTATATATATATAATTATATATACAGTGTATATATATATATACATACATGTTCGTATAATATATATATACACATATATGTACACATTCATACAATGTAAAGTAAATGTATCCACTATATCCCCATACGATTGGTTTTATTGTCCCAGTTTTTCCGGTCTTAGCGGCGACAGGAGCTCTTCGACATTTCTCCGACGCAGATTGATCCATTGCCACGGCAGCCAGAGGCGCCAGAGAGACCCAGGTGCGCTGCCAAGAATGCCTGGTTGTTTTGCGATCAATAGTTGGTTGAGAACAGAATTATCTACAGTATTATAATTAATAGTTGGTTAGACATCCACTGTTAGTTGGTTAACCACTATCGAATTATGAATCCAGCTACCGCTGCCCAGACGCGGGGGCTTTTAACACTTCTGTCTTCTTAGGGATAGGGTGGGGGGTGGGGGGCCAATAATGTTTTTTTTTTTGTTCGACGTCTTCATTGACTTGACGCTACGCTACAAGATCTTCTCCAGCACCTGCACACCCACTTGACGCTACGCACATGTGGTATTGTGTTTTTACTGTTTTTTTTTTTTAAATGTTTTTTCTTTGTTGCTTGTTGGTTTGTTGCCAAAAGGATCCTAGAGTCAACCATTTCCAGGATTTGTTGTTGACATCAAAGCAGGGGATAAAGAGGTCGCTTGAATTGTCTAGAAGTTACCTGAATCTCAGAGCGATCATCAGCATTGAGGGTATGCGGTCCTGTGCAACCTGGAAAGAATAGGATACAAGATGCAGAGCCCCTCTAAATATTTGTTGATTTATATTTGGATCATGTTGAATCATTATTTTGTTGGACAGAACAACCACTAGAATTGAAACTACCAAAACAGCTGTTTGGATCAACTTGGCTTGGTCGAAGGGATGGGTTGTACCGTTGTACCAGGCCAACTACTGACACCCGAGCATCAACTGGTGAGCATCAACATGTTTTCAAATTATTCATTGGATAGTAAATCAGGGGCATAGGAACCAGAGCTTCTAAGGTGTCTGGGCATATATATATATAAAGGTGGGATGTGCATCTAATAAGTATATACTTCTTTACCCTCCTGAAGTGAAAGTTGGATCTTCCAAATATGGCCTTGTCAGATCCTCATATCCATTGAATCCAGCCAGAAATTAACTGCTCACTGCAGGGCGCTGCTTGTAACTAGTGCGGCCCATTCGTAGCAGAAGGCTAAGCTGTATTTTTGAGTGGCATGGAAAAGACCACTCAGGACTTGTTTTCTAAGTATATGCAACTGGACTGAAAGACCCACTCGGCATTTGGCTATAGAGAACCAATCGAAATCCAATTGTGTTGACGAGCATGTTGATATTCCAAATTTATTAGATGGAAAGAAACAAGAACCTCCCTATATGTTGTGGTAAAATTGATATGGAGCCGTAGATTTTCCCTTAACTTATATAAGAAATGCCACATTGACTGTCATTGACATGTTTTGTTTAATTCCCTATTCTTCAGTCGCATTTGCTTTGCACAGAATGTTGACATGTCTCTTCGCTTGGCAAGTTTAGTCACTGAAAGAAATGGGGCAGAACATGCGAGAGAAAATTACATAGGGAAGGACATAGGCAATAAATCAGAAAGAGAATAGGGGAGGACGTAGGAGAGAAAAACGGCAAGACAATAGAGGAGATATCAAGAAAGAATATAGGGAAGGAAACAGAAGAATAACATCAGGAATAAAGTAAGGAACACAACAGGAGAGAAAACCGACAAGAAAATAAAGGGAAAACAAGAAAGAACATAAGGATGACAGTAGGAAATAGCATACGGAATGACATGGGCAGGAGATAGGGAAGTTTCATGCACCTGGAAAATGGCAGGCGGAGTCACTGTACTCTTGTTATACAGTATATTTGTGTTGCGACCGCAGTTGCGACTTTTGGCTGCAAAAAAAGAAAGTAAACCATAAACGTCATTGCATTAATTAACCATTTAGGTTCCAACATGTATGGTAAGCTATCCAGCTACCAACTACCAACTGCAGTATGTGTGGTGGAATTTTACCCACATGCATGATGCTGAGGGCACATGTAGGCAAAATCATGAGGCACACTGAGTCGGTAGTCTCTAGAGCGGGCGCTAACCGTATACATATACATATAATTTACATATGCATATACAATCATATACATATACACATACACATAAACATACACATACACATGTATACATATACATATACATATGCACATATACATACATATAGATATACACATACATATGTATAGATATACACATACATATGTATACATACATATACATGTACATGTACATGTACATATACATATAGACATATACATATACACATACATATACACATACATATGTCAATGTACATATCAAACTCGTATGATGGCATTTCTCAAAGCCAATCAATCACTCCAATGTTGGGGGAATGACTCGGTATTCTCAATTTGTTTGGCAGCTTATGGTAGCTTTGGGCTTCACTGCTTTCATTTATTCAGATTTCTCCTAACGCTCCACTCTTCCTTCCAAAAGTGTTTGAATCGCACAGGTACGCAGTACCTGATTCTGAGGGAGTTCGAGTGGCCAGCAGCACAGACCCAGAGCTCAGCTTTGCCCAAAGCATGCTGGACTGCAAGCGTCCACGTCTCTCAGCCCAAGATTCCGTGGGCAGAAAGTGTGCGCGCCATTGGTTGATTTTGGCATCCCATCATGGCGACCATTTTCGTTCATATTCATCAAAAATCAATGGTGACACTGGGTGACACCATTATTTTGTTGAATTCAAATAAATGTTGCTCCATGCTATGGGTCATGAAATCCCGTTTGATACCATGGCTTGTGGAGATGGGTGTGCGCTTTGTTCCAAGTTTCTTCCAAGCACTTCAAGCTGAGGGCAAAGTCGGGACAGAAATAGTGGGAACTGACTCTTCGAATGCAGGGGTCAGAATTTGATTTAAATGATTTTATCACCCAGGTTTGAGAAATCAACTTTTTTTTTGCGGAAGTCAAACATTTTGAGAGAGCTGATATGGGGAGAAAGGTTTTACTTCTTTTTCTATAGAGAAGTTGAAGTATCAAAGGGTGGTCTTGACAAATTAAATGCCCCTTTCCCAGTTTGTTATCAGTTCAACCCATGGCAAGATCATCATAATGCCATTGGTTCTGGACATTCCCACTGCTTGTCCCTTCCCTTGCAACATATTAAAATAAAATATATTGGACACATAAAAAAAAACATGTAAAAAAGCTTTTGCGGCAGTTTCCTTCAGTGAATTCTGGACTGGATTCCTCAACAGAGTGCTGATTAACGGGAGAACATTTCAATGAAAGAGGGCCAGAGGACCATGACTTCGGCCAACTACTCTTTTGTGACCATGGGTTCAGCCTGTTGTTGGGTTACAGTCCCACTTTGGCACACACAGACTGGCAAAACCAAGCATACCAGTTGTCGGCGCCTCATTTGCAGGCACCTGGCACCTGCCAATGAACAATTATGAAATAATCTAGGGCAACCCCATCAGCAAACCCATGTCCAACTGTTGTATACTTACCTTTGAAATCTGATGTAATAAGTAGGTTGCTAAGCCGCAGACAGCCGTGTCGTGATTGATGACCACCTCTTCAAAGCTTCTGAGACAAATCCAATTTTCATCACCAGGTTTGCAAAGTTTTGTGTGTTCTGTACATTTGGTCTACTAGCCAACGACCAACATCATAAACATCCCGGCGGAATTTTCACCGTCCGCATATTTATTACTAAATTATCGTTTCGCCATAGCGAAACGTCAATTTTGACTGAAAAAAGGGGTCTCCGAACTTGAGGGTTTAACTTTTCCATCGACAACCCTCTCAGCGTTTTTTCTTCTTCAAGAGGCCCGAAGTCGAATCAAGACAGTTGCTTGATGAATGTTGCAGTTGTCTTCAACAACTCGCGTGGGTTTTCCCACCGCCATTGGAACGATCTCACATATATCGAAATATTTTCCGATTCACTTTCATGGAACCTTTTGTTGTAGGGATACTGTTGGGGACCGAGGCCTTACACAATTATGAAATACAATGCATCGATTTCGGCTTCCATGCTATGCACTTGAGCAAGCAAAGAGAAGGTCCAAATACTCATATGCCCGAAGGAAGAAGCAAACATACATGAAGAAAATGTACCCAGATATGCACAGCGACTTATGTGAAAAAGTTTATTTCAACAGCTTTAAATGTCTAAATCTATATCTATATGATACTATATTATGTAAATACATACATAATATATATATATATATACAACCACCCCAGCGTAGCATCACGTATGTGTGGAAGTTGCAGAAGAACGTGCAGTGGCGTAGCATCACGTATGTGTGTAAGTGCCAATGAACGTTAACATCCCACCCCACCCCACCCCAGCGTAGCGCCACGTATGTGTGGAAGTTGCACAAGAACATGCAGTGGCGTAGCATCACGTATGTGTGGAAGTTGCAGATGAACGTGCGGTGGCGTAGCATCACGTATGTGTGTAAGTGCCAATGAACGTTAACATCCCACCCCACCCCACCCCAGCGTAGCATCACGTATGTGTGGAAGTTGCAGAAGAACGTGCAGTGGCGTAGCATCACGTATGTGTGGAAGTTGCAGAAGAACGTGCAGTGGCGTAGCATCACGTATGTGTGGAAGTTGCAGAAGAACGGGCAGTGGCGTAGCATCACGTATGTGTGTAAGTGCCAATGAACGTTATTGCCCCACCCCACCCCACCCCACCCCAGCGTAGCATCACGTATGTGTGGAAGTTGCAGAAGAACGTGCAGTGGCGTAGCATCACGTATGTGTGGAAGTTTCAGAAGAACGTGCAGTGGCGTAGCATCACGTATGTGTGGAAGTTGCAGAAGAACGTGCAGTGGCGTAGCATCACGTATGTGTGTAAGTGCCAATGAACGTTATTGCCCCACCCCACCCCACCCCACCCCAGCGTAGCATCACGTATGTGTGGAAGTTGCAGAAGAACGTGCAGTGGCGTAGCATCACGTATGTGTGGAAGTTTCAGAAGAACGTGCAGTGGCGTAGCATCACGTATGTGTGGAAGTTTCAGAAGAACGTGCAGTGGCGTAGCATCACGTATGTGTGTAAGTGGCAATGAACGTTATTGCCCCACCCCACCCCACCCCATCAAAATCTATGCGTTTTGCTGGACGGTAAAAAGTCCGTCAGCATAAAATAAACATGTTGCGGTGTTCGGCGGTGTTGTTTGTTTTTACATGTTTGTATCATATCCGACAAGAAATTTGTCAGCTACAGAAGATGCATCACTGTAGGAATCACTGACAAAATGATTGAACGTCTGAATTGGCCGCTGAAAGAACGCATGAATGAACACCGAAACAGGGACCAACTGAGTGAGCCTCCTTTTCTCTGCGTCGCTTCGGTGCTTCGGTGAAGCAACTCTCTGCACTTCTGAGCTACCTCTGGGCCAGTTCTTCCCTGAGCATCGCTAAGCTACGCAGCTACTTCTTCTTTGCGCCTCTTCTGTGATCTTTGCTGACGCCCTCTGAGCTACTTCTCTGGTCCTCCTCTTCTCTGAGCTACTTCTCTGAGCCAAATTGTTACTTCTCTGAGCCACGTTGTCTCTGAGTTACTACTTCTTCGGTGAGTCAAGCGAATGATTGGTCGAAATGTTCATTCAAGCAAAACGAAACCATAAATTGAATGTCTGAATCATAAATGAGTTATGATTGAATGAAGCAATGAACGAGTGAAGGCATGAACGACAAACAAAAATCCCTAAGATAAATGGACTACTTCTGCTTTGAGCAGATGTCGCAACCCGGAAGTTTGTCATCTAAATTTCATACAATTTCAGAGTAGATTGTTCCCTTGACATTTTTTTTCATCATAGCTGCCCAGTACAATCGCATTGCTACCCCTTTGTTTTCACAGGTCGTTCACACTTCTCCGGCCCATTGTCATTCCCCTAATCCCCCTATTAAAAAAAAACTCGAGGATTTCCACATAAGTGAGACCATAGAATGGGGGTATTTATGGGTGTTTAATGTTGGGGGATGGGAGTACACCGATCTGCTCATCGAGTTTCGCCCAGGTGTCCCAGCGAAGTTTGTGCGTGACGTGCGGCGACGCATCACTGAAGATTTGTTCCATCGTGCGCTCAGTAGTCGACTGCTGCGGCTGACCTTACAGGGACCCTTGGAAGGCCGGGAAATGGAACAGTGATGAATACTGAATCCAAACTGAGCAACAATCTGAACAATCTTGGACAAGACCTTGGATTCAACATGAAGGTGGCGATGTTTGTTCAATGAAGATGTAAAGTGAAATCAACATGATTTAAGGTCACTGGTTCTTTAGTGAACATTTGTGAGCACAGCAAAAACGTATTCGACTTGTAGGGTGTGTAATGTATGCCTAGAGCGAATTCAACACAAAGGTTAGATATTTAGAATTGTTTACATATGTTCAGGTGGTATTCGTTGGTTCGATAATTGGAGAAATCATTTACATGGACACCAATAGATTGATGGGTCATGACACTGCACTATCTATGGGGAGATGTTTAAATATACAGGCTTATACCCGTTGTCAATTGTGGTGCATCCGTCTTCGAAAACAAATGCAAATGATACTCACATTCCTGATTGTACGTAGAATCCTTTCTCCCTAAAACTAAATGGCGATCGATCAAAACCTATTATGCCATATTTGGGGGGATGAACATCCATTTACCAGCTAATTATTTTGATGTTCTCAAAGGTACCAGATGGTACCACGGTTTTGACCCACACCCAAATATCTCCCAGAAATCCTTAGAACCCCGTGTTTACTCTTGGATCTATCCATTTTGGAGGGTCCGTACAGCGGTTGATCATGAGTTTCCCTCTTTTGAATGCCAATTTTATTCGGGAAGTATATCCCCTTTAGACACTCACCCAAAATATATTATATACGATTATATACGGTATATACATATATATAGAGAGAGAGTATTCATCGCCAAAAAGATTGAAAAATAAATCCCTACTAATTTGGTGATGACTTGCTTTTCCATCTTGGGGACCATATATTTATATATATATAGAGAGAGAGATAGTATATATATATATGATTATGTACCCATTGGTAATAGATGATTTTCCCATTGTAGATGATTTCCCAGCTATAAACCTCCATTTATAGCTGATTGCCAGAAGGAGTGTATGAATATATATATACATACAGATCATATAATGTTCCATCCGTAAGTGGGACTAAATATCCATAACTTTATATAAATACACTTTCCACCACTGCAGGTGGAGCACGGGATTTTTTCTCTGCAGGGACTGACACTTCAGATCCCTTGCCCGCCTTGACGCTTGGCCAAGTGCCTCGGGGATGTTGGGATGATTCAGTGAATGGATAAATTTGAATGGTGGTATACCGTAACAATACATAATCCATAATATATATATGATTATATATATATGTGACTTAGTGATATGAATTCAACATCTGGAGGATATTTGAATATATATATATATATATACACATATAACTCTGAATTAGTGATAAAGATCCAACTTCCGGAAGAGATGTTTCAATTTCATCGTTTTGGCGATTCTTTCCAATTGAGAGAACCGGCTTCGACATGAATACTGTATGCTCCAGGATGGGTGCAGGCTGTACAGTGGTATGTGCCTATGGCTTCACTAGGATCCTTGCTGTATCAACTTGATACCAGCTGGGGGCCATCAATGTCTCACCCATTTGATTTAGTTTGGCCGCATGCCGGCAATTGATTGTTTTTTTGATCCACAACGCAATTGAATACATTTGACATGTTCCACATGTGAAGCTTTATGTTTGATAGACATCTCGATCATTGTGGAGAAAGGTGTTTGCGGACGAATCCCTTCCCCCTATTGTAAATGTGAATTTCATTTCCAGAAACCCTGGGTCCCGGTCCACCCTGGCTCAATAGTGGATCTATTTCATTTTTGTTGCTCACATTGTCAGGGGATGGGATCACATTGTCCGCCCCCCCTGCATTTGATCTGGAGCAAACTGATGTCGTTTCTGGTATCCAAGGAGTCCTTTGAGCGCCAGTCTGGCACCACTTCCCGGGCGAGTACGACCGGCATTGAAGAGCATGTTGAGGTGCGGTGTGGGAGCTGATACTGTACCCTTTGTTTCACATCCCAAACATGCATGTTGATGGGATATTAATGGGATACTGATGGGGAAAAAAATGAAAATAGTGAGATATCACGAAGATTTATATCATTACCGAACAGTATGTGAATTGCAGGGATCCCCCAAGCCTTTCCAGGTACACGCTGGCAGGGGGGTAAGCAGAAACCTTATTGGCCAACAGGTGCAACCCGTAAATGATGGCTACGAATGGGAAAACGATCGAAGAATTATCCCATGATATCCCATGTATCTAACTTGATGCAATCTCCTAATTTGGGAATATGGATCCCAATAGAAATCGATCCCCGAATAGTTATTGGGAATATTGGGATCAATGTTTCCTAATATTGTTCTCACATAGATATCTAACTTGATGGTCGAATGGTGTTAAAGTAGATCTGGAGCTAACGGAAACTACACAAATGGGCACTCAACCGCCATCCAGTGAGTAAACCAGAAAACCTACCCTCTGAATAACCTCGTAATCTGACATGACCTAACATGGCTGGCTAGAAGATAAATCTATCACCGGAGGGTAATAATATACGATATGTTCTGGTTATATATATATAATTATATATATAGTGTATTTGTAGCAACATATTTTGCTGGGCACTTGTTCAGCCAATGAATTCAAACCCAACAATACTACTCTCTGGTAAGTGGGTTTAAGTCATTTCGCCATGGGTCAAAAATTCAAGCCACAAATGAAGCATTGAGAACAAATGCCAACAATGATAGGAAAACGTCTTCACACATGGGGATGGAGTGAAACAGAGTTGGACGAAAGACTGGCATTTCTTGTCATATGTTTTTGGAGTCTGGAGGAGCGTATACTTTTGCTAAACTGGTCATATTTAAGTTTAGGAATCTACAAAACGCCATCGTTTTTGTTTAGGAATCAGAACCACCATTAAAAAAGCCTCTGAAACTATCGGGTTTGGGTCAGCAGTTTCAATGCACTCATTTTGGGATCTATACCAACACTAATTTGGCTGCCATCATGCGTTTGGACTTGTCATGTTTTTTGGATCTAAAACCCTTCTATGTGTGGGACTTTGGGGGGCCTGCAACAATTTTGCTGGACTTGCGATTTTAAGGAGCACCCCCCATGCATTTTTTTGACCACACAAATTGAGCCATACACATGTAGATTTGTCAAGTACAGATGGTCCCACCTCGTATGATGTTTGATCATATTTGCTGAGAGGATGGAGTAGTTTATGCTAATAGATCGATAGAACAATCATTTTGTAAAGATGCATCTTTCGTGGCCCGTTGCCTCTAGAATTGGTATCCTAGTTGACTTTAGTTTTTTGAATGGGTGGTGACAAAAGCAGTCAGGTGTCCAGCAGAGTTTGGGCCCCATGAGCCATGAAACAAAGAGAGATCAGCTAGGCTCTTAGAGATGTACTTGGGCAGTGCCTCCAACAGCCGAAAAGTCAGAACAGCCTCCTCCAACAGCTCCGATGTTCGCCTGGCGTTTGCCCCGGCGCTTTTTTGGGTCGTCGCCATTGGGTTCTGGTGAAAGGTTGATCCTCGGCAGATCTCCCAGCCGAGATGAGCTGCTGAAGATCTTCCATACAGAACCCGTGAGCCGTCGAGGACCAAGGGAGCACCTTCATCAAAGGTAGGGATGAGAAAAACCACGAAACATCCATGAGAGTCTGACCATACCTGCTATCCAAAGGAGTTTGGGTCAATACTCAAGCTAAAACACTAAATTGCGTACAGCGTAGCATAATACATAGTTTACATGCGAACCAAGAAGAACTTATGTTGTTGAAATGTGAGCTACTTCGACAGTATGTTTGGGTGAGTGAATGACTCAGTGACTGACCCAGAGACAGGTTACAAAAGTTGGCAAATGCAAAGAGAGAAGACCTCATCCTGCCGGTGCTGAAACTTCTGTTGGAGCAAAAGGTCAAACTGGATCTTTAGATTCGTTGAAGATTCTTCTTACATAAGTTTTCAAATGGGTTATATAATCCACCTTTTATATCCTTTTTATGGGGAAACTATATCGGAATATTGTTAAAACCTACTTGCTGTATACATATTTTATGTCGGGTCATATTTGGGGCAAGCACATCCAACTTATCTTACCCCATGTTGCAGCTTAAATCCCAATTGTTTGGTTTCTCAAATCCCAAGGATCCCAGGGATTTTAGCGTTGGTATTTCGGGCTGTGCTAGAGCTGCCCTTTGGCAAGACGCCTCTGTACTCTTTGCGACTATGCATGCAGGAAAGGTGTATCCGAATGTCTCTCCGGTGGCTGCTTTCAGATGTATTTGTTTTGAGGTCGTCCGAGAAATACTCCTAAATTGCAAGTAGGAACATGTTGATAATCCGTGGGATTTTGGTGTAACCTACTCAAATTCTCTGCGGTTGGTGGTTTTGAAGATTGTTTTAAGTTGTTTAAGTTTATTATGTTTTCAGTGTAACCAATACATATAGAATCATATATATATATTGGTTTAAACAGCAAAACCTGGCTGGTGATTTCATGTTTGTTCTTTTCAAACAGAATCAACCGTATTAGGGATGATGATCCCAATTGACAACTATTGTATTGACATTCACATTGTTTGGATGGGCTGAAAGTATCAACTAGCTCTAGTTAGTGCTGTCGAATATGCTTCGTATTTCATTACTTCATTCCTGGAAGTGGGATGGTTTTCTTCCCATTCCTACACACCAGAAAAGGTCTTTGTGTATAACGCAACCATCAGTGCATACGAAAAAAGCGGGCATTGGCAACATGCGCTTCGCTTATTTCAACTGATGACCTTTACACAAGTCTTCCCCACTGTTGCCTAGCTTTAGTGCTGCAGGAGTTTTTTTTTTGCAAGTTGACTTAGTCCAGCAATTTTGGGTAATCCTAAATCGTTTATTATATAGTTATGTTTGGATATATATGTATATATATATATTTATACACTGCTACGACTATACAATACTTTTTGTGGAGGGTTTCAGCAATCACTTGGGGTATCCTCAGGATATGTTTTGTTTTAGTGGTTTGATTCTCGGAGGGACTGGGATTAGCAAGTCTTTAGTGAATGGCTACTGCAAAACTTCATGGAAACCCAAAAAGTACTTTGGAATTCAGGTAGAACCATGAGGAACCACTTGTGACTTGTGACATTGTGGTGAACGTTCAAGGTTGTGAGCTACAATTCGATGATCAGTGCTTGTGAAAAGGGCGGAGAGTGGGAGAGAGCTCTGATTTTCTTCCGGTCCGTTTGGATCGCGACGCTGTCTCCAACCTTAGTGACGTACAGCGCCACCATCAGCGCGCTCGAAAAATGTGGCTCGTTGGTGCTTTCAATGAAGGGGGAAATTACCCTGAAAAGGAAGGTTGTGATTCAATGAACATATATATATATATATACATACACATATAATATCTATTTTTGTCGACCCTAAGAAGGGTATGATCCCACTTGACTTCGCAATAATATTGTTGGATTGACAGAAAAGCACCACTCAGGTGGCTTTTGGCAGGGTGCACTATCTCTATTAGCACAGATGCTTGCTGGAAGAGTGACCCCTGATGTTACGAGTTACAATGCTTTGATCAGTGCGTGTGAAAAGGGCGGAGAATGGCAGAGGGCATTGCACTTGTTCCAGCTGTGTAGGTCGGAGCTACAACCCAATTTGGTCAGCTACAATGCGATGATTAGCGCATGCCAGAAGGGCTGGCAGTGGCAACAGGCAGATTTATCTCAAAATCCCAAATGGATCCAAATGGTGAATTTATCATTTGACGCTTTTTTTTTATGTTGTTTTCATGGGCAAATGACTTCAAAAACCAGAGGTGTTGTTCAACCCTCTGCCTTGAAGACAACTTGAGGCCTTGAAAATCTTCAACAGCATTCCAGAGGCAAAGCTTCGGCCCAATCTCGTGACCTACAGTGCTGTCATCAGTTCGCTGGAAAAAAGTCGTGCTTTGTGGCAACTAGCGCTGCATTTTTTCCAGCAATTGAAGGTCAGTTGGTCTCCAGACGTCATCAGTTACAACGCCAGCATCAGCTGTTGTGGAGCTGCAGGGGAGTGGCAGCCAGCCTTGAGTTTGCTCCGCAACATGGTGGATAGCAGCATCTCCCCTACAGTTGTCACTTATACATCAACTATTCACTCTTTCACAGCAACAGCTGAGTGGCAAAGAGCATTGGTCCTCTGGCAACAGATGCATCAAGCATCTCTTGCCTCAAATTTTACTGCGGTGTCATCTATGCTGGACGTTCTTGGCGGATCAACTTCCAAGTCAGCCGAGTCAGTGGCCACAGCGATGTTTGAAGCTGCTTTGAGAGCGAAGATCTTCGAAGATTTGGTTTCGGCAGGACAGAGGTGCTGCTTCATGTCCGGAAAATGCGTGAAGATCACAGACGAAAACAGGGGGATCATCGTCAATAGCGTCATTCATGAATGTACTTGATCCACAACCATATGCCATATAAACGTGTAAACATAATGTATAATTATACAGCATGCATCATATATATATATACATACATATATACATTGATACAAATATACAAATATATATATATACACATACATTGATATATATATATATATACACAGTTCTTTAAATATAGGATTAGATAGACAATGTTTCCTGCATTTTCCAAGTCACAACATTGACCCTTTTGTTCCAGGACCCCAGAAGTTGGACCTGCATGGATATTCCGTTGGGGCGAGTCAATTGGCAGTTCGTTGGTGGCTGCAGATGACGGTCGCACCCTACTTGGCATCTGAAAGGTGGAAGATTGGCCACGAAGGTGAGTGGACCTCCAGGAATTTGCCCATTACTCTGGTAACAGGTTTTGGGTCTTCTTTAGCGACATATTCTCCAAAGCTGCGGCCGGCCTTATTGGAATTGCTGCGTGGGATGGGGCTAGCGGCAGAGATGAATCGCTCCAATCCAGGGAGGATTGAGGTGAAGCTAAGGATCAGGGATTTGCCGCTGCTGCTGCGATGCTTCACGCTGCAAAATCCGCGCGCGGAAGGGGTTGGAAGATATGAAATCACCAGTGAAACCGCCCAATGTTTAATCATCAGTTCAACCACACCAACTTTGCTCAAAACACCCATGTGGCCTCGTCTGAAATTGTGGTACCCCCATCCAGTGGTTGATAATCATTATCATTCTTAAATTATAGCTATTGGTAGGTGAAATAGGGTGAAATATGGTGAAGTACTTCCTGTTATCAGTGATCCTTGAGGAAGGTCCGTGTTTCACCCGCCACTCTTCGCGGCTTCTTGGATGTGCATCCCAGGAATCGCAAGTGGTTTATATACAGCTATAAAACTGTGTGTATTATATACATACATACATACATACATACATACATACATACATAAATACATATATATATATATACATATATACATATATATACATATTATTATATATATATACACATACATATGCATATATATATATACATATATATATATACATCATATAATCCAGCTACAACCAAAAAATTCAATTGGAGTGTTTCATTTGGTTCTCCCAGTTAGGAAGTGGTTTATAGCACCAAACGACGCCTGGCTCCCGCTACCCGTTGTCCTCTTCCAGGGAGTTGGAACGCCTGCGACGCTTTGGCTTTCACGTGGCAGAGGTGCAGCGTGCCAAACGTGCCATGCTGGCAGAGTTCGAAGAGGATGATATGCAGCGGTTTGGATGGCTTGATGGGTAAAGATGGGGATGTAATATGGAAAACATATAATTGATATATTATTATTGTACTGGTAAATAGATATATATATATGTATTGGTATAGTAATATATACTACATATTTACAAATTTGGGAAGAATGGGAAATTACATGGGATATAATTGGATATCATCTGAACTAATGAATATTTACATGTATATATATATATATAGCCAACAATGTGATAATGCCAGATATGCAATGGAATATATAACGAAAAAGATGCCTTTTGCTCTTTGTTTTCAAATTGGTGCGTCTCCGATTGGAAACACACACACGTATCTTTTGCACAGTGGGGGACATGATGATCCAACGGCACCTGCGGTAGGATTATATCGAGCGTGAGCAACGACCCTCGGAAAGCTTCGCGGAAGAATTCACGGCACTGTTTTTGGATGAGGACGCGGATCCAGCATCTATCTAGATGTACTCAAAGGATCTTACTACAAGGTCACTTCAAGTCCTGGCAGTTCAGGTAGATCAGTACAATGAATTATCCAGGTCGAGAGGGTTTACTCATTTTCCTTTAGATGGCATGGTGAACGGATGAGCCATGGTGAACCGAAAAAAGCACTGTTTAAGTGTTCTACACGGACATGCCTCAGAGGTAAATCTTGCATCCCTAAAGTGCCCGGTTTGATGCTAAAAAGATACACTTCCGGGGGTCACTAGGTATCCTCTGAGCTGCAGCAACATTACACTGTTGGCGCGTTGAAATTTGTGTGACCCAATTCAATTCAGACATATTTAGAGGCAATTGAGCGCATCCTTCCCATTGCAAGGAGTTCTAGTAGGGTACCCCTTTTATGAGAATCAGCATAATCAGGGAACTAAGCAGTTTGTCTAGAAAACCCAACAGCAGAATTCTCAATAGAAACTGAAGGGTGCCTCCCCAAACCAACCCCCCAATAATAGCGGTGTAAATTGAACCTGTTTGATATTGTGTTTGGGGACAGGGTATCTTTAGATTGACGGGTGGGGTTGGTGGTATAGAACACTTGACAGCTGCAGACAAACCCTCATGTAGATTAATCGTCAGTGAAATCACCATCATCCCAAATCTTCATGCTTAAATTGAGTAATTTAGATATGCTAGAACAACTTAGAGTAATTATGTATATCTATATATATATATACATATATATTTCATCAATCTTAATCTGTACTTCTTGGATAAAAATATGGTAACATGATTCTAGCATAATCCACCATTCTTTACTAATCTGGTTACATTAATCCACAATCCTAGGTGAAATCTCAATGCCAGGACTGCGCGCCTGGAGTGGAAGAACGTGCACGGATTGCTGCGCAGATTTTACCACAGATTCGATGTGAAGAGGCACGGCTTGATGGGATGCCCGAGAAAAAATAGGTGAAGAAATCAGCAGTTCATGATGAAATCCTAAGTCAATCAGTTTGAGCCATGGCCAAATGATGGGTCACAGGTTTGTGGAAGTATCAAAGCAATGCCAGCATGAGCATGTCAAAATAAGAAATCAAACGGTTAGCTCACAGCAGAGTGGAACTTACTTCTTGAAAACAAGAGATGAAGCCCCCGCAAAAAAGTGGATGCTTTTCCAGGCCCGTATTATGTCAAATGTCGGTGTACTTGCCCTCAACAGCCAAAGACGCAGAAACAGCCAGGCAGAATTTATCGAACCATTTCTTTCAACCTAAAGTCCCGCACAGATCTGCTTGCCTCGAACCACATGACATTGCAACGCGACGCTGAGAGGTGTCTAGCATTGCCAAGCTCTATGATTTCACAAAGAACGTTGTGGTGAAAATTGTGACTCTGGCTTGTCAGAAACTTCATTCATGGGCTATTAAAATGTATTTATGCCTATATATGTTGACGTTATGTTTATCCGATATCCGTGGGAGTCTAGATTTCCTGCCGGTAAATGTTGGCGAAGGTCCTATACATGGGCATCCATTTTTGCAATGTTTAGATCGCAGCCTACCAGAAGCCAAATTTCTCAAGAAGATATTTGAGGTATTTGTTCGTGTTGACACCCAGAGTATTGCTTCGGTATCCTTGTCGTTTTAGTTGCAATTGGTTATGCATTCTTTAGGCCAATCTGAGTCAATTTGTATCATTGTCTCCAATTATGTTTCTTCCAGGGTTGCTTTGAAGGATGCTTGACTTGGCCAGCAGCAACGAGATATCATGTCCATTATAACCGTTGCAATCCCGTTAAGTTCCCATAGTTGCCTAATCCCTCTATCGCAGAGGCAACCCCCCTGATGTCGCTTCGCAGCCCGGCGTACACTTGTTGGAGCGTCCTGCAGGCGCAGCTGTAAATTGGTTGGCTGAAGCTTGTTTGAGAAGGTGAGTTTGTTCATTTTGAGCCACAAATGAGTTGATTTATCTGTAATATACGCATATATATATATATTACATCTAACTGCGTCATACAGCGCCTATCCAGCCAACTTGAAGCTAGTTGGTGGTTTCAACCACCCTGAAACTTGTCCTTTACTGTATTCGTTTAGGATCATTATCCTAGGGTTGGAATGAGAATGACATCTTTGAAACCGAACCAGAACATCTTGGAGGAAGTCATTTCCAACCAGGCCAGGTGTATGGGTACCCAAATCTTGGCAGTTAAAAACGGACGTTTTTCCCTGCGATTCGCGCCAGGCATGCCGACAAGTCAGTCTTCCTAGACCATCTCTTGATTTACCTTCTGAGGAGTTTTGGGCTGGAGGATATCAGAACGGATGATAATGGAGACATTCAACGCGAGGAATGGGATATGAATTGATGTCACTAGCTAGGTGTTTAAAGTGTAATTTATAAGTTGGTGGATTTCCCTTGGGTCAAGGTCTGTTCCTGCGGGTCTTTGACTATCGTAGACGCAACAGCAGGGAAGAGGCTGTTTGTGTTTGGAGGACGGGCAGAGTGACATCCCCTGTTTACCTACCCAGATACAAATGAGTTGCAGGATATCCAAAAAGCAGCCATGACTCTCCACGGAAACTGTTGCAATCCGAGCTACCTCCAGTGTTTTCCCATTTGATTTGCTTCGTGGTTCAAAGTATTTTTTTACTATTGTCTGACGTTCATATTTGTTTTACAGTGACAGCATATGTTTATTTATGTATGTACATACGAATATGTATAAACAAATACATGTGTGTAAAGACGCCTTTAAATATAATGTATCAATATGTATATTTATAAATATATATATATATATATATGCATATATCATTTGTTGAGTCAGGTGTGTACTGTATATATATATATATTTATTATATACAAGGCTTCTCCAAATTGTCAGAACTATATGGACAACCATCATATGGTATGGAGAGTAAACTAATGTTTACATCCCTGTCATCAGGAATCATTTGAATCATATGGTACGGAGAGCAAATTCATGTTGACATCCATGTCATGTCCTGGAGTGTGGGGGGTCAATGACGCCGATCAATGACATGACGCAAGCATGTTCAATCAAATGCCCGAAGCGAAAAACACATGAAAACAGCACCAGGTGAGAGCATTGATTGTTCCAAGAGGTCGCACCACGCTAATATATGTATATATATACGTATATAATTACACATTATGGATACATGGCTGTTTTTTTTTTACATCTTTACACATGTGTACACTTGTAAATGCCTAGGACCAGAAGTGAATACACACAATAATTTTGTTTTCTTGGTGGGTGTGTATTTACAGATATACATACAGTATACGTATTTCACAGTATACATATTTTGATATATAACAATGAGTTTGGATATTTTATGTCTGAACATGTCAACTCATATTTCTGTAAATGTGCATGAGTTTTCTTGGTAGTTCATGTATATATTTGTATACACACATATTTACTACATAGTGCACTATATACATATGATATGTATTATATATATATATATGCACATGTCTATTTACTGTGAAACCAGCATCTTGGCAACCAAGCGCAAAAACCATTGATGAACGACGTCAATTCGCGCAGTTCAACGGGGGCTTTACGGAAATATAGGCTCCCAGACCATGGGCCCAAAATGGGGGCCACGAATTTGGAAGCTAGGCTTCTAGTTTCTGAATTGCGATCCCTTTTTTGGGTCCGGAATCTGGCCCTTGTTTTGTGGGTCGTAAGACACAAACAGGACCTGCTCAATTTGGGCAGCAAGGAGACATATGCTGGTACATGTGCTTCCGCCACTGCAAGCTGGCAGCCGACATGTCCATGAGACTGTATACATATATATATATATATCATTGTGAAAGCGTAACTTTGTACATGCATGCAATGACATGTCACTGAGGCAAAAACAATCAGTCCGTGAACTTGTTGCATGCAACTTATTGGTGCATATTACATAATTTTACATACACGCAAAATTAGGCCAACAATTAGCATGAAAAAGAGACATGTCATATATGCCTTGTATTTGCACGGTTCACATACTAAGTATATATTTATATTTAAATATACACAGATATGTTGTCTCTATATGTATATATATATATATGTGTTTAATATAAACATATGTGTTTATTTAAGTGTGTGTGTGTATTTATTTATGTATATATGTATTTGCGTATACTACATGTTTTATGTGTAGTTATACGTTACAATTTGTATATGTTGTATGTTATATGCATCATGTTTTTTTCAAATTATATATGTATGTGTAGATGCAAGTGTGTTTGCATATGTATGTGTATATTGTTTTAAGTAGACTTTTACATCGTTATGTAGTATGTGTAGGCATGTTCGAGGGTGGTGAGGAAAACCCAGCACAATTGTCGTTTCTGCTGAAGCCCCAGGAGGAAGTGGCACAGATCATGAAAGATATCACAGCCGAGACCATGGAGGCGGCGAGTTTTGCCAAATGTCCGTATAGGGGGTATAAAGCAAATATCAAATGATTAAAGGGTGCATTAATGCGTATAATAGTTTGTTAATATCCATTCAATGATTACCCAAAAAGTAGGTTTGGGTTAATGGGTTATTTCGTATACTAATGGGTTATACTAAATGGTTTTTTTAATCTACCGATCCAATGATTAATAAAATCAGGGTTATTTACTGATGTACTAATGGGTTCTATGAGTCCTTTGCGTGTGATTATATACTGGGAATACTCTGGGGGTGGAATAATTGCGGATGCAAAAAAGCGCCCGCAGAACCTAACGTTTGCCCTAGATGACATAATATATCACTTTTTTCCCGCGAAATTTGCTTCATGGCTAGTTTCACAACAATTTGCGGCAACAACCCTTCGCAGACATCTGGGGGCCCGTGGAAAAGAAGGGTCTTATCGCGTGAGAAAACACAGGCTCCGGGCAAACGTCCGGATCTGTGCGCGAAAAGGGGAAGATTGTGGTATCAAACCAACCATTCCAGATATATAAGCTTCCGTTCTATGGTCAATGGGTACCTTTTGATAGTTGAACGTAGCTTCGGAAAACGGATGAGAACAACACATTTGCACATGATTTGCTAACAAAAATTGTGATTTTCAACTATCTTACAGTACAATAGGGTATTTACTGGGTATATACATTATATATATATATATATGTATGATGGGCATATACTGAGATCGATGGAAGAATTGTGGCTAATGGGAATAGAATACCACAAATCATTGTATGCAACACATGGAGCCCAAACCAAACATTCTATGGAAGATCGTGGGTTATAGTCAGCTCTACAAGAAAATATGGAGATATCATGTGATACCAATGTTTCTGGGTCTTTCCAAAAATAGAGTTTGCGCATGAAAGGGCGATTTCATCGGAAAAAACCGTTGTTGTTATTTAAAAGTGGTTGCATGCGTTGACCTCTGCCGACCATTTTTTGTTGAACCACATCACATATCATTTTTTTTGATTGCATCCCTGGATGATTAAACAAAACTGGGGTCTGGGAAACTCAAAAGTCTCAACCACAAACCAGCAGATACCCGCCCAGTTCTTGTTGATGAACATCTCCCTGTTTGTTGGCAGTGTCCGTAACAAACTTTGTCAATATCCCTTATGTGGCTGTCTTCTTCACTGCATCAGCTTGCGGTCCTCAAGATCCCCTTTGACCAGTAGATGTCTATACTGTCGTTAGTGTTTCAGTTGTTTATTAGTCTGTTTTTATTTTATTATCTTAATATCCTGCGTTGAGCGTCATAGGAAATACTACAGCGCCTCTTGTTGTTTTTGTTGCAATCCTTTTGTCGCCTGGTGTTGCTGGTCCGAACACCTTCACAACTCATTTTGTTGCTGAGCTGACGAAGCTAGACCATATGCAATTCAATATCGTAAATATATATATATGATATATGTTCTGGAGGGCGACACCCCGTGGGGGAGTGAATTTTCATTAAGGGCCGTTCTGGATATAAATATATATATATGGATTCATGCTCATACCGTGTTTCGATGGATATGTTCAATCCTCTTTGTTTTTGGCAGTCCTTGTATCCAATATTATTGTTAGTACCGCCCTTGAATACGTGATCAAACTACCCCTGCCCAATTTAGCTACATTTGTGATTTCTGTTTTTTTTTAATCAGCATCCAATAAAGAAATCACACATTTGTTGCTCCGTGAAATTCAATGCCAGCTGTTCTGGTCGACAACAGTTTGTTTGTGCAACGTGCAGTCTTTGTTGATCACCATTTTAATATTGTGGTTGGCTAGACCATCCATTTTTGGTGGTGAGACATCCCGTGTGTTTCTTCACATCCCATGTTCGTTGCTGAATCCATTCTGTTCATGAATATCATGCAATCACCCGGCTTCTGATGGTTGTCTAGTCGAACATCCTGTGTTCACTCTCCAATTTTTTTAGTCCACCAGAGATAGGAAATCGATTGCGCAAAATTCTATAATTGATCTTCATTTTGCAGCTAATTTTTTTTCTTGCTTACTTTCCGTTATTGCTGCTTGAAATGGACTGCCAACTAAATCCCATCCCTCTAACATGCTAAACGCTCCCCAGAAACCATTGGTGTAGTACAGGATTTATGTACACATATTTGGGACCATGGAATTGCGTTTGTTTTTCTTTTGGGGGGGGGATTGAGTAGTATCCCATAACATTCCATATTTTTCTTATTACTCCCATATTAATATGCATTAGTTCCATATTCTTTCAAATTAATAGCCCATACTATCCCATAATTCTTCCATATCTATGTACCATTACCTACCATTAATGGTTGAAACCGCAAAATGAACCACCCAAGATCTATGGTTCACTGGCTGCAGGCGTGGCCTCCGGATCAGGACGACGTGGACGGCCGCCTGAAGCGACTCTTCGAAGGCTGTGCGGAGCAGCTGCTGCCAGCGGGCGGCGAAACCGCCCACAAGCCGCGAGAGGCGGGGGAAGAAGCCTAATGGTTTTTGGTTATTTTGTAATCTGTTATGGTTACTATTTTCCTATGGTATTTTTACTATTTATTTGTTTTAGTATTTTTTTTGATTTTAGTCTATTTGATGGTAGTTGTTTTTAGTTACTATATTTTGCAATGGTATCCAGTTTGTTTGATGTTACTTTCTTGCTTCATTTGCTGATATTATTTCTACTTTTAGCGGCAATTTTGTGTCACATGGAGATATATATATATATGTACAACCATTGGTACTACGATTATTGTCATCATTCCGGCTATCAATGTATCTACGGTTTGTTTTTGTTACTTTATTACATTTCATTACTACCATTGTCAGCGTTTGTGTTGCCATTCATAGTAACACTACTATTTTTGTCATTATTATCATTTATTATTATTGTTATTATTTTGTATCATTATGATGATTCATGTTATTTTTTAATTGACTGACACTGTGATATATTAAAGTGTTTTTTTAACATTATTAATGCATTTGTGTTTTTCGTCGTCATCGGTCATTTTCCCATGTATTTATGGTTAATAGGTTGTTGTTTTTGTTTTTTTTGTTATTTGTTTGTCTGCTATGTAATGTTAGATTGTACATATTTATATATGTATTTATTTATTTAGGTACAGGTGCATTTTTTGAATGTCACACACTTGTGTTATATTCAAAATTTTGCAGTATACATATGTGTACACACATAGATGCATGTTCAAACATAACAAATCATGCACAGACACGGGTACATACAGACACACACACACTCGCGCACGCACACACATACACAAACATGTAGGAAACCAGAACATGACTATGATTGTGCAAAAAATGATCTCATTGAGTTATTTTTTATATTTATATATATATATACGTATGTATGGGTAACACTACGTTTGATGCTGCAGAATTATGGATGCCCCATCGATGCTTCGTGACAAATTCATTGATGTTGTTTGATTGATTCTTAAGCTTATCACGAGTCACTTTCACCATGTTTCACCAAATTTCAACATCTATAATCTATAGTTCATAATTTGTGTGAATGAACAGGTTGATGGGAATACTGTCTTTGTTTCTAAACCAGCTCACCTGAACAAAAATTAATCATAAAGCAATATATAGTTGTTCCTACCACACTACAGCGAGGCATAAATTGGGGCACGTGTAATGTATGTTTTTGCTGGAGGCTTAGAATTAACAGAATGGATAAAACGTAAGATGTACACAGTGTTTACCTGCAACAAGTGTGTGTGTGTGTCTAACGATACAGGGCGGGTATGGGTGAACATGTCCATCTCTAAATTTGATGCCTCGTTGTTCTAGTTCTTGAAATTGGACAGATTTAACCCAGTCTCAACCCCCAGCAATGATGTTTCCATCACCTTGACCAGCCCGGAAAATGTACAGATCTTTCACTCCATTAAAATACCTGTTGGTAGCGCCTACTGAAGGCTCAGGGGGATAGCCTGTATCTCCAAATTTGGATCGTTTGTACCTCCAGTTTGTTTCGATCCGCATTGAAAGTGAACGGCAGATGAGCGCCAAACCCGTCCCCAAGTCCCAGTAAGTGTTCCCAGCCCCTCCCCACCCTACTTAAATAGTGTAGCTTCAGATCCATGTGCAAGCCCCAGTGAATGTTGAGTCAATAGAAGATGTGCACATAGTGGAGGTACAGGTGATTCAAAATCAGAAGCCGAAGGCACCCTGTTTTTTTCGAGTTCTCGACACATGGTTTACAGTAAAACATGATTTGCGAGGGCTAAACTCACGATACCCCTCGCTGCATGTCAGTTTTTGTTTATCATAATATCAGATATTTGTCATTTGCGTTGTTTCTGTAAAAATAACCACGTGTCACCGTGTCACTCGCATCTCCATCATTCATCAGCAAGCCAATGCATGTTCATCATGTTCGATGTCGATCCTTAATTTGGGCATTGAACAATTTCATCAGCAAAGGCTTAGCCAGGTGCCCCAGGTGCCCTGCCGATAGCCGATGACCGCTGCGCGGAGGTTCGCGCCCAAGGTGTGCCAAAGCCCACGCGGGCTTCGGAGGTGGCCGTGGAGGTGGATGAGAAGTTGGGCGAGGACCGGGAGATGGGGGTGGCATAGAATGGGGAACCCCCCCAAAATCATCCAATTCATGGCAATTTATGGCAAATGTTCATGGGAAACCAATGGTTTTGATGCAAACAACCATAATATGGCATGATATGGTGGTTTCCTAAGTGGGGGTACCCCAAGTTATCACCCAAAATTGGCTATAATCAATGGGAAAACACTTAAGCAAATGGTTTGGGGTACTCAGATTTCAGGAAACCTCCGGCAGGGTTTATTGGATCGTCATCTCCTAAGAAGTGATACTGGCGGGACATGTGAAAGGATCTGGGGTGGAAAAGGAATGAGTGCAATTAATAGTGGTATTTCATGGAATAGCAGTAGAAATAGTAGGCAAACAAATATGTGGGCTAACATCCGGTGAATAAGTGGTAGAAGTTGGTTGAACCAACTTTCCTGTATTCTTGCAACCGGTTTCGAATCCCTGGCACTTCAAAGCGACCATTTTGGGGTTTGTAAGTGGATTGAGGTAGTATTTCTTTTGTAGCTGATCATATCTCATGTGCTGAGGTATGTATCCCACCTCCAGCCCTGTCGCCAAAAACCTGATCAACATGGCAAGATGTTGCAAACACCAATGATGGGATATTCTGCATGATTGAAACATTGGTGTACCATTTTACAATATTCACACCATGTTTCAAAAAATGTTGAAACATATTGTAAACCAAAATATCCTGATGTTGAAAATGTGGTTGAGTACAGCACCAGTTTTTGGTTTACCACAAAGTTTCAGGTTCATGTGATGTGTGACCGTGACAGTCTGAGACTCACGAGGAAGTCATTTTGCAGAATGGTCTTCGGATATTCTTCAAGGCAGGAGAAGTGGCTGGGTGCCATACATGGATCAGCAATTCTTAGGAACCACGACTTTTTTAAGTGATTTTCTGACAATTCAATGGTAACCCTACATTGTTTTGGGATACCCTGGGGGAAAACAATGACAATTCATTATCCATGCAGTGTTTGGATACCCTCTGGTAAACTAACATTACTATGGAAAATCACCATTTTCAATAGTTATGTTTGTTTGCCAGAGGGTATGTTTGAAGATTTTTGGCCACGCGTGTTTGTTTACCCACAGCCACGCTGTCAAACGCCAGGCCGTTGAATAGTTCCGCACCGAATCCTGTAGCATTGTGAAACTCTGCGTTTCAATCCCAATTGAAATCGCTTGTGATTTGCGTTTTCTGATATATATATATATATATGTTAGATATTGTTAAATGATGTTAAATGCATTTCTTGTTTACTGTTTCCCCAATGAAACTTTTGACTTGCATGTTTCGAGGGATGTTGAAACCACAACAGCCGGCCTCACAGACCCAAAAAGAAATAGCCAGTGTTCAGTGGACATACGGCAAGATTGGCACACTACCGGGTGTTTCAAAGTTGACTGTTGACCACATCCGCAGGTTGTCAACAAGGATAGCACTGCAGAACTCTTGAGTTGCATCCAGCTGCGTCCACAATAATTGGATCTTTATCCAAATTGCTATCCGGTTAGTAAGTTTTGTTTGGGTAAACATCGGTTTGGTAGTTAGGTGGCTGGTGTACGGTGTACTTTGGTCTCAATGAAGCGTATCTTCGTTATATATAAATGGAAGAGCTACCACCCGGCTAAGAGTCATTGTTCTTGAGGCAGTCTAAGGTTCGCCATATATGGTTATATACAACCAAATTGACTTGTAAATGGAGTATCTCCACTTGAAGTCATCCCAAAGTGATCGCCCAGAACCACTCAAGAATTGGTTGATTGAAAAGTTCTTTGCTGGTGTATATTTCCTTCGTTTAGATTGATTTCTGCGGACTGCATTATTTCACCTATCAGGATCCAACGCTCAAAGATATGAATTTCCTGCCCCTTCGAATTTGGTCCGAAGAGCCAAGAACTGATTTGGGTATGGATCAAAACCCTGGCACCATGATCTTCAGCCGCCTGAAATGGGTCTCATGGGTCACCCATCCCCCCCGTGTTGAAGCCAGCGAAGTGTCCATGTTGGAGGAGACAGACCTGTACAACGATGAGATTTTGGTGAAGGGTCGTCGTTGGGGCGGTCTGTCGGAGTTCCAGGACCCCAGAGTTGGTGGTCTGGGTAATGTTTAGCCACCTCTATTGGAGAAAACGATGTGGAACCAGCAACTGGGGTTTGGCAGGGCATCTGCTGTACATCTAAGGTATATCGGTATATCTAAGGTTTGAGCTGCGGTGAACATCCGACATCCCCCTTGTAAAGGATGCAGATAAAAGAAGCAGACCCATGTGCATGGTTGGAACCTAGGTGTTTTCTGGCTCCCCAAATTGCAACTAGAATAATTGGCCCAGAGGAGTTCAATATGAATATAAATAATAATTTAAATGATGAAGTCCAAGTGGCAATCCCTCAGGGACATGGAGCAACCTCAACATGACCACGCCATGCATGTCCTTTTGACGTTCGTGAAGCCAACTTAAATGGAATTATTTCATCATCAAATTATTCAGATACCAGATATCCAAATGATATTGCCACGTTGCAGTTGGATTAAACCCCGATTTTGGTAGTCAACCCATGTTTGGTCTGACAGATGCGCGGCTTCTGCCAAGGAGACTGGGATGTTCAGAGGAGGCGATCTTCAACTGCTTGGCTCGCAGCAACCACCCCGAAGTACAATGTTTTTTTTTTTTAAGGGTCTTTTAGGTAAAGTTTCGTTGCTTGAGTCGCTTAGGTCGGTTAAGTATGGTTATGCATTGTTATGCATTGTTATGCATGGTTATGCGCTAAGTGGTAATTAATTAATCTTGTTTTGGTGATCATATTGGAGAAATTTACTGACCTGCTAAGGTCAGCCGTGGTTCTATGAAAGCATAAATGTTGTCCTACAGATGATCTTAGGTTTTAGATTATCTATCTTGCCACAAAAGGAACAAACCAAATTTGCCAAACAGACATATGTTGGGCGTCCGGGTTTCCAAGGTTTGGTAGCTTATTCCCCCATTTTGGGTCTGAAATTTCAGCATCTATGACAAGCCATTCTCTTGTTTAAGGTGGTCCTGGCAACTGGTCGCATCATATTTCCCCCATTGCTTCGCTCGACAGGGATAAGCTGCGAAGCTCAAGTGAACCAAATGTGTGTTGCTTGGCCGGCAAAAACGATGACCTGGGTGATTGCTTGGTGCCGCGGAGTTCAATGGCTTAATGAGCAGCCATTTTGATGGAGGAAATCATGCACCGTTTGCAACATGTTTGTTGTCGGGTGTTTGGGGTTAACATTGATGTGCATGGGTCAAGAAACCCAGATGTCTTGAAATCAAGCCTAATGAAAACGGACCGGGCAATCATCCTCTCACAGATGTATGGTATTGTCTGGGTAGATTCTAGCGATTTCACCAAAATCTCTCCATGATTTCTAGTAAGGGAATTATCTAACGGGAACTATGACAGAAACAAACACACTTCTTTCATGTTCTCGACATATGTCTTCCGCACAGCTGGTGGTTGATGATTCTGAGGCAATGATGCTGGGCATTTGTGGCTTACCCGCGGAGTCCTTGCAGGACATGTGCCAGAAAAAGTCTTGTGTCGCACACACAAAACAACAATACATGTGTTTATGTGTCATAGGATTTCTAGCTAGATAATAACTGGATACAGTATATACATGGGTATGTCCCAAATATGTCCACATATGTGTATGTATAATATGTATATTATACAATATTATACACACATGAATCTGCATCTATATTTAATAGTTGCGTACTAGAGAAGATATGTATGTATGTATGTATGTAATGTAATGTAATGTAATGTAATGTAATGTAATGTAATGTAATGTAATGTAATGTAATGTAATGTATGTATGCATGCATGCATGCATGTATGTATGTCTGTATGTATGTATGTAATGTAATGTATGTATGTAATGTATGTATGTATGTATGTATGTATGTATGTATGTATGTATGTATGTATGTATGTATGGTTATGTATGTATGTATGTATGGTTATGTATGTATGTATGGTTATGTTATGTATGTATGGTAATGTTATGTATGTATGTATGGTTATGTTATGTATGGTTATGTTATGTATGGTAATGTTATGTATGGTAATGTTATGTATGGTAATGTAATGTAATGTTATGTATGGTAATGTAATGTAATGTTATGTAATGTAATGTAATGTAATGTAATGTAATGTAATGTATGTATGATTATGTATGTATGTAATGTATGTATGTATGTAATGTATGTATGTATGTAATGTATGTATGTATGTAATGTATGTATGTATGTAATGTATGTATGTATGTATGTAATGTATGTATGTAATGTAATGTATGTATGTAATGTAATGTAATGTAATGTAATGTAATGTAATATAATGTAATGTAATGTAATGTAATGTAATGTAATTAATGTATGTATGTATGTATGTATGTATGTATGTAATGTAATGTAATGTAATGTGTAATGTAATGTATGTATGTATGTATGTATGTTTGTATGTTTGTATGTATGTATGTATGTATGTATGTATGTATGTATGTATGTAATATATGTAATGTATGAATGTATGTAATGTATGTATGTATGTATGTATGTAATGTATGTATGTATGTAATGTATGTATGTATGTAATGTATGTATGTATGTAATGTATGTATGTATGTAATGTATGTAGGTATGTAATGTATGTATGTATGTAATGTATGTAGGTATGTAATGTATGTAGGTATGTAATGTATGTAGGTATGTAATGTATGTAGGTATGTAATGTATGTAGGTATGTAATGTATGTATGTATGTAATGTATGTATGTATGTAATGTATGTATGTATGTAATGTATGTATGTATGTAATGTATGTATGTATGTAATGTATGGATGTATGTAATGTATGTATGTATGTAATGTATGTATGTATGTAATGTATGTATGTATGTAATGTATGTATGTATGTAATGTATGTATGTATGTAATGTATGTAGGTATGTAATGTATGTAGGTATGTAATGTATGTAGGTATGTAATGTATGTAGGTATGTAATGTATGTAGGTATGTAATGTATGTAGGTATGTAATGTATGTAGGTATGTAATGTATGTAGGTATGTAATGTATGTATGTATGTAATGTATTGTATGTATGTATGGTATGTATGTATCCGTAATGCTATGTAGTATGTATGTATGTTATGTATGGATGTATGTATGGGTAGGTATGTATGATGGTCGTTATGGTATGTATGTCTATGATGGTATGGTAGTATGTATTGAGGTATGGTATGTATGTAGGATGGTAGGGTATGTATGTATGATGGTATTGGTAATGTATGATGATTGTTCATGGTATGTATGTATGATGGCTATGTATGTATGTATGTATGTATGGTATGTATGTATGATGGTATGGTATGTATGTATGATGGTATGATGGTATGGTATGTATGTATGATGGTATGGTATGTATGTATGATGGTATGGTATGTATGTATGATGGTATGGTATGTATGTATGATGGTATGGTATGTATGTATGATGGTATGGTATGTATGTATGATGGTATGGTATGTGTATGTATGAATGATGGTATGTATGTATGATGGTATGGTATGTATGTATGAATGATGGTATGTGTATGTATGAATGATGGTATGTGTATGTATGAATGATGGTATGTGTATGTATGAATGATGGTATGTGTATGTATGAATGATGGTATGTGTATGTATGTATGATGGTATGTGATGTATGTATGATGGTATGTGATGTATGTATGATGGTATGTGATGTATGTATGATGGTATGTGATGTATGTATGATGGTATGTGATGTATGTATGATGTAATGTGATGTATGTATGATGTAATGTGATGTATGTATGATGTAATGTGATGTATGTATGATGTAATGTGATGTATGTATGATGTAATGTGATGTATGTGATGTAATGTGATGTAATGTGATGTAATGTGATGTAATGTGATGTAATGTGATGTAATGTGATGTAATGTGATGTAATGTGATGTAATGTGATGTAATGTAATGTGATGTAATGTGATGTAATGTGATGTAATGTGATGTAATGTGATGTAATGTGATGTAATGTGATGTAATGTGATGTAATGTGATGTAATGTGATGTAATGTGATGTAATGTGATGGTATGTGATGGTATGTGATGGTATGTGATGGTATGTGATGTAATGTAATGGTATGTGATGGTATGTGATGGTATGTGATGGTATGTAATGGTATGTAATGGTATGTAATGGTATGTAATGGTATGTAATGGTATGTAATGGTATGTAATGGTATGTAATGGTATGTAATGGTATGTAATGGTATGTAATGGTATGTAATGGTATGTAATGGTATGTAATGGTATGTAATGGTATGTAATGGTATGTAATGGGTATGTAATGGTATGTAATGGTATGTAATGGTATGTAATGGTATGTAATGGTATGTAATGGTATGTAATGGTATGTAATGGTATGTAATGGTATGTAATGGTATGTAATGGTATGTAATGGTATGTAATGGTATGTAATGGTATGTAATGGTATGTAATGGTATGTAATGGTATGTAATGGTATGTAATGGTAATGGTAATGTAATGGTAATGTACTGGTATGTAATGGTATGTAATGGTGTTGTGTAATGGTATGTAATGGTATGTAATGGTATGTAATGGTATGTAATGGTATGTAATGGTATGTAATGGTATGTAATGGTATGTAATGGTATGTAATGGTATGTAATGGTATGTAATGGTATGTAATGGTATGTAATGGTATGTAATGTAGTGTAATGTAATGTAGTTTAATGTAATGTAATGTGATGTAATGTAATACAATGTAATGTAATGTAAATGTAATGTAATGTAATGTATGTATTAATTTATTAATGTAATGTAGTGTAATGTAATGTAGTGTAATGTAATGTAGTTTAATGTAATGTAATGTGATGTAATGTAATACAATGTAATGTAATGTAATGTAATGTATGTATGTTATGTACGTAAGTAAATGTCAAACTCCCTGCAAGTACCAAAAAGGATCCAAAAGGATCTAAAAGAGGGTTTGAGGCATTTGGACTCTGGGACAGTCACCACACTTGGATCTGTCGTGCCTCACAATGAGCCACGCGACACTGCTGATCACCGCCATGCAGCAAGCAGCCGCCCAACCCGTCTGTGTCTCTGAGAGGAGAACACCTTGGAAACGTGAAGTTTCAAAGTGATTGCAAACATGATATAGATAGACATATATAGAAGGACGTAGTACTAGTAACCGGTACTGTAGCGATAACTTTGAGACAAGCCATGACTTCAAATTCTGCAGATATTGAGGTCAGGACCCAAGCAATATGCATTGATTGATTGGAGCAGTTGGTTTGTGCCCATTGCCATACTCCTTCAGCCACACAGAAAGTCATATGGAGGTTTCCTGAATAGGGTACCCCTAAATCATCCATTTTAATAGGATCTTCCACTATAAACTATCCATTTTGGGGTATCTCCATTTGTGGAAACCCCCATATCTTTAAGTGTTTAAGAAGACTTCCTTTCGCACCATCTGCACCATCTTCTTAGTGCCAGGCACGCGGCTGTATGCATCGTATGCCTTCGGACGTTCAGAAGCGAATGCCGATATATGACTCGTCCACATCAAAATGGCTCTCCAAATGTGGCCATGTGTTGTTATCAAATGAATTCAAATGATAAATGATCTCCGACTGGAGAAGATCCTCAGATCCTCCAATCTCCAGCATTGTGGACTGAAGTTTGCTGTCCTACATCATCTACATCCAAAACCCAGCCTGCCAGTTTGCTTGCAGCTCTCTGTACAGTTGAATGTGCCTGGAAGCTTCTCATCAGATTCATTGTCTTTCTTCCAGGACAGAATGGGTCTGGGGGCCATGCTTTAAACTGGCAGTTTCCTCCACTGACACTGCAGAAACCTGCAAGCTTGGCTTGGTAGCTGCCGCAATGCTCCAGGAAGCAAACAAAACTAAACTCATCACTCATCACATACAACGTTTGCCTCCTTCAGTCCCCTGAATAGCCTGAATGCAAATTGCTCCAGCCTCTGGCAAGAAGTTATCCTGCATGCCAGTGGTATCTTCGACTTCTTCAGTCCTCAGCCCAAGACAATGCTTGTGTCATCGATGTCATCGGCATTTCAGATCTTGCGATTCATTCCAAATGCAGATATGGGGTCTGAAAGATGGAGGGCAAGCAGAATGGAGACCCACTTTCAAAGATGCTGTACTCTCATGCCCCTTGTGGGCTGAGAGGGGTAGATCTGCAAAATGTGGCTGTGAGGTTCCTAGCTGCTAGAAAAAAAAAGAGCCACCAATGAGGATCAAAAAACTGTGAAAATGAATGGGAACTCTTGCCTTTTTGGGGGTTTGCATTTCACTTCTACAGCTACAGCGTGGATGCTGGAGATCGCTAGTTTCATTGGGGCTCTGGCGTAAGGTCACCCATCGCAGCTGTGAGCTTCCTACCACATGAAATGGCAAGACTTCGCCAAAATCGTCTGCTTTCGAGGGGAAACGTCTGATTTCGAGGGCGCTAAAACATTCAAGAAGCATCTGACATTCGGCTGGGTTCTGATTGCAGCATTCAGCACCACCAGACAAGAATTATAAAGCAACAACAAACTACTTGGGTCTACTTGGGCTTAAAAGGTCATAGCAACTCTCGGCATAATTAGGTCATATAAGGTCATAATGCTTGAAAATCTCTCCGCACTCAACATACTCAATTTCTGTCCTGAGCCCTTGTCACAACATTTTGGGTGTCTTACGTAAACTGTTGGTAGAACATTCGCTTCCAAAATTTTCTCCAGGGGAGAGTCAGGAAGAGTCCAGTGTCCTGAGTTGCTGCTGCAGCACAGGGATGCGCAAGATTTGACCGAGACTCAAAGCCTCATAGTCCTGGCATGAATTAGGTCTGGTCATCGAAAGGCTATCCATAAAACCTGGTTTTTTAATCAAAAGCTCCATCAGGTGTTCGCCTTGGCTTTGGCTGCAGCACTGTCAATTTGCTGCAAATTTGGTACAGGAAGACGTACCTGCCACATTCTTTGTGACATGTCTCCGCAAAAGCAAACAGAGTCATGTTCCAGGCTCCGGGCGGGATGATTTTCATGAATAGAAAGTAACAGAATGATAGAATAAAATAGAATAAATTGGAAAGTGTGTTCCGGACTAAATTCTATAGAAAATGCTAAAAGATGCTATAGAAAATGCTAAAAGAACTGCTAGTGCACGTCTGCTCAGAAGAAGTCTAGGGAGTCAGCGTGGCTAAGCTCCAAACGAACTGCGTCAGCAGCCGCACCTCAGATCAAGTTGACTTATCAGACCTATCATTCGATTTTGGTCGACTCCAGTCTGTCGATGGTCCACTCGCTTCCCCACACCTTTTGATTTCTGTTGTTTGCCCACAAAAGTGCTTGTTTTTATCTATTCCTGATGAGAATGCACACTGTGCATGCCAATATACGCCGGACTATGCAAAGGGAGCATGATGCATCGCAGAGATCGAATCAGGTGCATCAGGCTGCGGCTCCAAAGGAATGTGCTGCGATTGAGGCATGCATGGCAAGCCAGAGGCCTTGGCAAAAGCAACTTGCTGATCTCATGCTGTGATACTTGTTGAATCTCATTGATACATATTGATACATGGGATGTCATATGATGTCATGTGGCATGTGCCTGGAATCTGGGGACCCGGCTCAGTACAAAGTACAACACACCAGATCCACTTGTGGCTGCGAGAATCCTTGGTAAAGTTGGTGGACAAGCGCCGGTAGATGGAACGCAGCCGCAACTGAGCATGGCGCCAATGCAGCCAAAGTGGAGTTAAGCCAGGCTGCGGCATGCCCTCCGTGAAAAGTAAGACACAGAACCTCAGAGCTGAGCAACTGTCTCCATGAAAAAAACAAATGGACACAACATGTTTGCAATGCTTCCCTTCAAGCGGCGAACATAGAAAACAAAGGTGGGAGCTGTCACTCCTTGAGCTTAGTTCTGCGCAAAAGCTGCAGAACGTTGATGACCATGTACACCTTGACTGAGACATACTGACACCGTATCGAGGAAACAGATCGCAACCAAACTCGCCAGAGAAAAGCTTTGCACAAGGGAAAGCTGCAGAATCACCAGAAAAGCATACAAAGTTCTAGCCTCTTTCATACTGAAACATACTGAAACAGTCTTGTCTCAAGCGAGGCACGTCCATTTTGGACACTGTGAGGTCGGTTAAGTCCCGAATGTCCTCTCAGCTCATCGGCTTGTCATGGAGTTGTGAAATGTACGGCTGATCAACTTCGGCAATGCTACGTGGCAACTGCCTTTAAGATCCAGGGTTAGTCCCAAGCAGCGTTCTAAAAGCAGCAGATTTATTTACCATCCGATTTCCACACATCTCAGCCGCCATAGACTAGCACGAATGTCAGCTCTGTGTCTGTGTGTGTGCCATGCTGCATCTGCTTTTGGATGCTTTTGGAAAGTCTCCTCTCGGTACAATTCGTGCTTCCGGATTTTCATCTCCTGGCTGAAGTAGGCCTTTTCTCTAAACTGCTCCTGCGCTGCCGGACGGCACAGAGCTAATATGATCAACTTCAACAATCTGATTTAATTAGAAATGCTGCTCAAACTGAAGTACTGTCCTGCAACCTGTTGCTGTCTGAAATGTTTCAGGTTTTGTCAATGCGCAAATGAAAGGATTCCCTACCTTGTCAAACATGAAGTTCTTCCGATTGTAGCTGAGGACGCCAGCTGTCACACGGATTTGCACCAGCTTGGACTCAAATAACATTCAACAACTATAGCAGCGTCAAATCTGCCAACGCGATTCAACATGATTCAACGATATTCAACGGATACCCGCTGTATCCGACACTGTATCCTGCTGTCTTTGCAAAGCCACGTGCCACGGATTGCCGCATGCGATTGCCACGGTTGCACCTCCAGCAGCGCCTGCCGCCAGCAACTCCATCGTGCCTTCAGCTCGGGAGATGGACGACTGGAAGTCGTTCAACCCACTCTCTCTGGGAGATTTCGGGAGATTTCGAGATTCGAGACTCTGTGAGGCGTTGTCAATCTTTGCATAAGGTACCTTCACGATGTCTCGGTCATGCCGTCATGCCTTCTAACTTTCTGGCAGGCAAGTAGAATCAACATAGAATCAACTGATACATTGAAGTGAGCTGGCGCGTGTCAAAGCCGCCTCAGCTCTGGAAAATTAGTGGGATTGGATGTCGGCAGCAAGTCCGCCGAAAGAGCTGTGGCAAATGCACAGCGCAGTCGAAATATGTTAACAAAATACAACATAATACAACTAGTTTTAATTAGTTTTGTACCAGTACTTGCAGACTCATGCATAACCTTGCGCTGAAAAACAAATTTCTGAAGTGTAGATTCTCCATGTCTAGAAGCATCTAGAAGCTGCATTGAGCCCAAGCATGATGCAGCAATTTATGAAACCGCAATGTAGTAGTGAGAGTCATTCGATGCCAGATCAATGGTGATTCCTGCTGAAGACTCTTTTTGCGTCAACGTTAGAAGCTGCCACGGCCTATTCTATTGCCGCATGGCCATCAGTTTGTACAGTTTGTGCTTCAACATTCTTCAACCATGGCTTCCCGACATGCTCTGCGCATGGGCTAAGGCTTCGGCAGCTGCCTCATTGGGTGGCATACCGGAACTGCGGTATTGCTCGAAAAGTGCCTTCACACGAGCTTGCAGCGTTGCCTTGTCCTCTGTCGCTGAAGGTGCTGGAGCGGCAGGTGGTGTCGGTGTCGCTGCCTTGCAGTCCATGGACAGTTTGATGGCCATTGCAAGCTCGTCCTCCATTTCCACCTCCATCTTGTCATCTTCAGGCTTTGGCCCTTGCATTGAAAGCTCCATAGCTGCCTGCAGCATCTCTTCCTGGCTCATTGAGCTTCCCCTTGTCAGATTACGTTGGAGTTCTGGCTTTTCAGGAGGTGCTCTGTCTAGAATGGCATGATCAGGTGGAGGTACCGGATGTGAAGAAATGGGCAAGTCCATGTGAAGGCCTTCACCCCGGAGGGCAAAGTTTGCTGCGTCTCCTGGAAGACCAACTGCTTGAATTGCAGTCCCACAGCGTATCGCACCACGAGCATAGGCAACGCCAATCAGAACCTGTCGGCTCTGTGGAGGCAAAGCGATAACTGCGTCGAAGCTCTCGCGAGAAGACACGCAACCAATGCTGTCAGAGGCGTCCACCTGCAATGCTGTCTGGACATCTGATTTATTCTCTGCCACGAAGGACATGCCTGCCTCCTCTTGAAGGAGCCAGCACGAGACACCCGGCGCTGCTTGCTGAATTGGCCTCTTTTTTCCTCTCCTCCGTGTGCCCTCGATCACTGCCATTGCAGTATCTGACCAATCCAAGGAGACACGCTCCGTTTCAACTGCCTGAACTGAATGTACAGCAACAACGGCTCGTCGCGGTGTAAACTCTTGAGACATGCCGTATGAAACTGGGACAATGCGATAAACATAGCCACCTTCCAAGATCATCTCTGAACTTACATCATCTGTGCGACCACGTTTTACTATCTCAGTCAGATCGTACTGGACCTTGCCATCAGAGACACCAATTTTGCGCAGAACTGCGAAGCCGACGTCGATGTTCGTGGCCTTTGCATGCAACGCAGCCTCCCTGGCAATGTGTTTTTCCTGCCAAATGCAAATGTCCACCGCTGTGCGTCTGAACACGGTCACATCAACTCCTTGACCAGGTCCAACTCCAGAAGGCAACCAAACCTGGCTACGACTTTCGCACCAACCTTCATGCACTCGGCAAATTTCAACAGCTCCAAAGTACTCCTTAACATCCTGGAAGTCCATCCAAAAAACGGACATTGGATCTTCCATTTCAACATTTGAGCTGTTCACAACTCCAAGGCGATATTTCAGCTCTGGTGTCCACTTGTCAGAATCTTTGCCCCAAGGACCTTTCCATGTTCGCGGAGCTCGCTCTCCCCATGGATTCCGAATCTTCATCATCCGCAGCAGCCGACCGTCCACCTCAATCTCTCGAACATCCATAATCCCATATGCATGAGGTGCCTGGGCAAAGGCCAAGGGACAGAGAGAAAGCAAAATGTCCTTCCCAGATTTTTCAAGTTGTTCGACAACTTGTTCTCTCACAGATCACAACTGTCAGCAATAATGGAACTTTGGCTGCAAAGGTTTCCTTCTTCCGAAGCAGCTTTGTTACTTTGATTTCCAGCTAATACAAAAGAAACATAAAAATCATCATATGAAATCATAGAAATTGTTGCGAGATGAAAAAGCTTCCTGTTGCAGACCCGAGAAACTGTCAACTACTACTGTCTGCCAAGGGAATTGTATAACAACAAAATGAAATGTACAGTACAAAGGCAAATGTCTTGATGTGCTCACGAACTTGTATTGTTTCCATCAAACTTCTTAGCAGTAGCAAATTGGATCATCTTGTGTGTGTGCGTGTGTGGTGGAAGCAAGCAGTGCACCCAAACGCTGACTTTCAAAAAAGGAGTTACTAAGTATATAAGTACTGCTGCATTTTTTCAACATTCCAATTTCTCCCCTGCCTGAAGTCCCATCTCTTCGACTATGTGATGCTTGGTCTTCTCACAACCTTCCTCAGTGCAGCCCATACCCATCAAGTACCCACATTCACGGGCTGAGAGAATCTGGGACCACTTGAGGTCATCATTCTCCATATCATCATCACTGTCATCCATATCGGGAACTTCCAGACCCTGCAGCAGCATCATGGTCCGCTCATCCGCAATCTGCTTGCGCCTCTCCTCTCGGCGCCTTCGAAGCTCCTTGGGGATGTACAGCGGAAGTCGTTGGGTCGGAAAACCGGTGAAGAGCGCCAGAGCTTCACCAAAGGTGCCCCCCTTGAGCCCAGCCCAGTTGCCAAACAGCTTTGCTGCAGCCTTCTCCACCAGGGGCACCCACAGTTGTCGTCGAGAACCTTGGAGGTAGCAAAGTGTTCCACCACGGGAATAGTAGATTGTCTGTCCATCAATGTAACCTTCAAATATCTGAGAAGTGGGAAGAAGATCATCTATGAGGATCCGTCTCCAGCTGCCAGCATGATGCAGCTGCAGCAGGTAAGCACCACTTGGATTGAATTCTTTGGTCTCGAAGAGCTTCTCTACCATCTTTGGGCAGGTTGCAAGAACACTTAGAGCACCTGCGAACCAGCAGTTGCCCAAACCTCCCTGGCAGACATCCTCTGTGCGCGCCTCTCCTCGAATCAGTTTCCAAGGTGCCCCAACGGTTGTGTTGGACATGGAGTCGCGCAGAAAATGTGGGCACAGACGAGGGAGCAGCTCCTTGCCAGCAGGAAGATGACTGTACATCAGCTCGCACCCTTGGCAGTGTTCCCCTGGTCGTAACCACTGAGTCGGCTTCGAAAACCAATGTACTTTGATGGCATAATGCGCAGGTTCTCGGCAGCCAACACACTTTGCTTTGGCCGCAAAGTCCGCTTCCTGCTGTTGAGCTTCCTCCTGTGACCTTGGCAACGGTGGAGTCGGGGGCAGTGGAGAATGCCGCTTGCAGCTCAAGCATTGCCATGTTTCGGCATCTTCAGCGCTCAGATAAAGCGACTTTGAAGTCGGTGGAAATTGAGGATCCACATATTTGTCTCCAGTTTCTTTGCAGAACTGGTTGATTTTTTCCACTGCATCGAGCTCAATTTGGACATCCTCTGCACGAAACCGCTCAAAGGAAACTTCAGTTCTCTCATCGGGCTCGTCTCTTTCCAGACGCTCGGCTAAGGCCCGATCATCTTCTTCATTGGGCCGTGGCCGCTTAGTGGGACCAGGATCTCCATCATCCATGGAGAGCCGCAAGGCCTCTGCAAGCTCTGCATCCTCTGCATCAACCTCTGCAATCGGCTCACCATCAGCTGACATCGTCAAACAATCCAAGAGTTCCTTAGCTTGAAGGAAGTCGTCTCCTGGATTCCCTGATGGTAGTACCAAAGCCTCGCCCATATCGGTAAAGCCGAGGGCCATTAGAATCTGAATTCCAATAGGTGACAATTTCCCTTCCAATTTGCTCTTGGTCAATGTCCTGTACTTGCCTTCACCTGGATTTGCAATCAAATTTGTTAGGATGCGCTGTAAAACACTGAAGTTCTTCAGCGACTCCTCAGGAGAGAGGCTACTGCTGGCCTCTTCGATTAGGGTCGACATGGCTTTCGAATTCAAAGATTCAAAGATTACAGGAAACCCGTTTGAAAGCTTAAGTTTCTTGACTTGCTGTGAGAGTCTCGAGGCACGTTGCTGAATCCAACAGAGGCTGATATCAACTGCTTCAGACTGCATGACATGAGTTCGGAGGAAGTAGCGGTCCCTTTCTGTTCCTTGGGCTATAGACTAATCAGTGAGATCCAGTGAGTTTTTGCAGAGATGAGATTGTTCGAAGCTTGCTGTGTGATCGAGGAACTCATTCCGTAGCAAGCCATACTTTCACTTGGAAGGGGCATGGCAGCATAACCTCAAAGCAATGGAAATTGCTTGTGCGAATGAAGGTCACTCGGCAGGAGGTCGCAAATCTCTCTCTCTCTCGTTCCAACCCAAAGCATCCCAAAGCGGTGTTTTGCTCTGCGATTTTCGCAAGTGCAACGAAAGAAGCATACACATGCACAAGCCCGTTTGGAGCTTGGCCTTTCCCTTTAGACTTTTGTACCAATTTCGCACAGAAGTCTGCCGGATGCATGCTACGCAGCCCTTCCTTTTCTCTGGATTCTGGATGTACATATTTAATCACATTTAATCTTATTTAATCATATTATATCATATTTACATGAAAAATGAGCCCAAGTATAAATGCAAATAGCCATAGCGGGCGGGCATGTCTTGAGAACACACAAGCTGGAGGCAAGGGACATGATCTGTCTGGAAAAGCCTGCCAGCCTTAGATTCTCAAACAATGTCCTCGCAGGACCTTGGGCGTCCAAAACATGTGCACTGCTAGTGATGGTTATGTCTCCATAAGATCCTGTTTCCGCTGTTTCTCAAAGCATATTTGCATGCTGTTGCTGCGCAAATTCATGCGAGTGCTTGTGTCGCCCTTCGCATCTTCTCTGCTTGACAAATTGCTTTGCATGGGAATGAGCTCGTGGTTTCCAGCTGTTTGTAGTAGGAATCTCTGTTTGCAGTGTGACATGTCACCTACGCACATCTCACATTTAAAAATGCGGTGTGGGCCTTGAGAATAGATGTAGATGATCCTATTGTCGTAATGATGCAATCTAATTGGACTGAGCGTGTTTAAGGGTTAGTGTATGCCATCTGGCACATGAACTGTCCGTTCGAATGTCCTGTGCAACTTCACATACTTCACAGATCCCAGTGCGACGACAGTCGGCCTCAACCTTTGTACATTGTAGCCTTGGATAAACTGTCCAAGGACCACACGCTCTCACCCTCAGTCGTCTAGCTGCAGCAAACAGGCCACACCACGCTTTGTCCAGTACTTCTCTGTGTGCATCTTGGTGATCCTTGGATTCATGAAGATTCCCCAGCACAGGCACAACGAATTTGTAGACAACTGAAAGTCAGACAGGAAGATAGCCACAACAAGAGGTTTGGATAACCTTTTCCGATCAGGACAAAATGCCTCGGCAAGGAGATGCACAAGTTTGCAGTGTGAACCTTCGAACCAACATTGAAATAACCAATGAGGCCTTCAGAAACCTGTGCGATCGACTTGAGACTAGTCTGTGCAAATGATGGATGTTTAAAGACTACCCTAAGATTTGAAGCTGTTCTGCCATCTTTTTGAAATGGCTAGGTCAAATCCGCAAACCGCCACAATGGAAACAAAATCATGTTCAACTGCAAGCATCGGCAACATCAAGGTCATCACAAAGTTTGTACTGTGACCCGTTGTGGTCAGCGTTCCCTTGCGCCCAGACCTCAATGCTCTGGCTCGCAGCTTGAAGGTCACAAGCAAATGTGACAACTGGGAAACGACCGGTATTCGAAGTATTCGAAGCAAGCAGCGTTTTGTACAAAGGTGATGGATATATCGCCCTTCTGTCTGTTGGGTCCTGAAGCAGAAAGCATGGTAAGCTGAGCTCCATCTGACCTGCCACCGTTTTGGACTACCTCATCTTATCCAGGTCATTTCGGGTGTTTGAATCTAAAAAGTGACCAAATTTGTTGCTGTCGCTCAATGATGTCGTTGCCAACCAAAAGCAGTTGGTCCTTGGCCGCCTCGCATGGCGTCAGATGGAGTGTAGGGACTGCACCTTGGTACGAAAAGGCAATCTCTCGAGAATCTCGTGCTGTCAAAGTGACCACAAAAAGTGCAAAGCACATTGGAAAATTGGTATGTGTATGTATTAATGTGTATATATATATATAAGTTTCCTGCCAGCACTTTTCCACGCTGCTGATTGATCTCTGTTGCTGCGGTGTCTATTCACCAAAAGCAGCATAAAATTCATCCTGTTGAAAGGAGACTGCCGTGAAAAGGGGATGGGACTCCAAAATGGGTGGGAGTCTTTGAGCGGCACCATGGATGTTTTGTTGAAAACTTACACGCAAGTTTCCTGCCAGCACTTTTCCACGCTGCTGATTGATCTCTGTTGCTGCGGTGTCTATTCACCAAAAGCAGCATAAAATTCATCCGTCTTTTGCCACTCTTTCCCGTCTTCCTTTCAACAGGGCATACCAGGCTGAGCAAGGGATGCCACATTCAACAAAGTGTTGTGCCTTCTGCAGTAGGTCTGGGAAGCCTGCAGCTGCAACTCGGATCATCTCCTTTGTTTGCTGGGGTAGGCGCTCCACATAGGTAACATAGAGCACCTCTTGAAGATAAATCTCCATGGTTTTGATTGTAGCCCAGCGGCCTCTGCGCCTCACAACCTCTGAATCTTCTGTCAAATTCAGGAGGTGAGAGGCTCCACCGGGTCGCAGTGAAGCGAGATCGAAAGGCTTAAGTCGGCCCATTGACCCTTCAGGAAGCTTCAGCACCCTCATCAAATCACCAAAACGCTTTCGTAAGGTAGAGCCAGAGAGAGGCCACAACTTCGCTTTTGGGTCTGCTTTCGCAAAAGCCAAATCCAGCAACTCAACGATGTCAGTGGGATCGACCCTGGCTGCTTGATGCCTTGCATGCTTTCCTCTTGTCTTTGGTTCTTTTATCTTTAGGAGTGCATAACGAACACCAGGGGCCGAATCCCGTGGCAGAACCAAATCCTCTCGGGAAGCTTGCAGCACCTCACCAACCCTGAGTATTCCAGCCCACATCAAGCCAAAAATTGCGGCTTCCGTCAGCCACCCCCAAAGAATGGAGACTGCCATCATCGCCAGCAAAATGGAGGCTGGTAAGGCCGGATGATGAGAAAACGGTTCCTCAGATACCCAGGAATAAGCAAAATCCCAGGCAGCAACCAGTTGTTTTCTCACCTGAGGTCGCTCTGCAGCCACACTGTTTATGGTCTCTGCATAGATACCGTAGGCCTTACCAGCTTGATACAGAGCACCGCCATACTGCACCAACCAGTAAGCCAAACGTTCAGGATCTGCAGGCTTTTCTCTCAAAAGGTAAAGAAGTGAAATCCCCTTTTCTTGCCAGAGCCAAACCTGAAACTGTCTGAAGAGCTTCCGTCGCCTGCCTCTTGTTGCCTCAAGTGCTACACGGTCTCCTTTCGGCAGGATCCCAGCTCGCTCAGCTGCCCTACGCCGCTCGGCCACTGAGGCTGGTTCCATGGCAAAAACGCCCCAATGAAAGTCCAAACCTACATACCTAGGTGCAGGGCTGAGAAATAGACTACAGAAGCAAACAAGCCACAGAGAACGCACACGCCGAGCAAGCCGAGACAAAAAGAGCATGCCAAGGACACCAAGGGTCAGCATCAAACAGAAAACCCAGCACACAAACAGGAGGTCTCTGGCAAGTCCACAAAGAGACAAAACCCAGCCGTGGGCAAGATCACGAAGGACAAACACGAACCCACCAGGAGAGAGAAGGAAATGCACAAGAGGATCAAATGCGCAAGAAAAGCCATCGTAGACCCCACTCCAAAAGCCCCCAGGCAGTCCATAGGAGGAAGCATAAAGCCCACAACCGAACGGGTTCGGCGTTCCACCACTTGAGCAGGCATCACTTCGGCTAAAGGTGAGGACCAAGACCAGCAAACGGACCCAATTTGCACCAACTCTCTTAAGGCCAACGCCATGCAACACTTGCAGATCCACTCCATCAACCTCACAAAAGCTACAGACCGCAGGTTCACGTAAGGGCTCTTCTCTGGTAGGGTCATCTGCCACATTCAACCTGGTGGGACTGTAGAGCCAAACTGGGTACAAGTCATAACAGACCTGGATGACGCAGGCACGCTTCAGAAGTGGCTGTAAAAGCCTGGAAGTAGAACGACCTTTGGCTAGAGCACCTCTTGCCACGGAGGAGTCAACAAAAGCCAAGAACCTCGCATGTGCTCCTCTCTTGCCAGCTTCAAGCAAAACCCGGACAGCAGAGGAAACCTCCAGAACATTGATGTGGGGAGCACGCTTCCAAAACCAAGAGGCAACTTCGCGCCAAGAGGAGGAGAGCATGACATCATTCGACACAACCGATTCCAACCCAGCTAGACTCCACTCAGGCTCCTCTCTATTTGCCTCTCGACGTAAGGCATTCTTGAAAGCTATGGCCAGATGAAGACCCAGCTCAGGCGTGTAGATTGCCGAATTCTTTGCGTACTTGCCCTGAATGCGAACATGAGTGTGGTCTCCAGAGCAACGCTTTTCAAGGCCAGCAATCTCCAGGAGATGAACCAAAAATCGAAACTCTTTTTGATGAGGGGACCCAAACATGCAAGCAGCAACCACAGCCTCTTCAAAATCACCTGACTCGACAAGAGAAATCCATTCAGACAACCAGGCCATCTTCGACCGTCTTGGCTGCTCCAAACCGCAAGGACGGCGGTACCTCCTCCCAACTCGCAAGAGCACCAAGGAACGGAAAGCGAGGCAGTTCCCATGGATGACCCTTGGATTCTCGCGACAAAATCCATAAGGCTCCTTGTACGACCGGAGACAAGGATACGCAGCAGGTGAGAAAGTTGTGCAAGGTGGCTCAAGCAAAAAGGACTTGAAACGACCCTCAGCTATCATGTGGATCACCCATTCCAAAAGCCTCTCATTCGTCAGGTCATAGTGCCGGGAAGCCGACAAATCCAGCGGCGGAGCTACAACAAGTCCAAGTCCAGTCGCAGCTCCAGACACGGCACCAACGCCCCCACAGATCTCAACGAAATCAAAGTAGAGCAGAGGAGATGCTTTTGGCTTCACAAGAGGCAGAGAAGGAGGGTCACACTCAAAATCCTCCCCTAGGTGCCTGAGAATCTCTCTGGCTCCATTGTCAAGCAGAGAGTAGTGCCCACGCTTATCAGAGGCTAGCCAAAGATCCTCGCAGAGTCCACCACGTATCTCAGCCTCAACTACTGCTCCTTTCGCCAGTGACGCATCTGACGCAAAACAAGTCCCACTGTAGGAGACAGCTGCATTGGAACTCATCAGAGGGGCCAGCACAGACAGCACAACAAGCTCTTGGCTAAGGCTCCTGGGAAGAGGCAACACAGAGCCAGAATCTCCCTCATTAGCGGTGACCCCCAAGGCAAAAAGTCCATCAACAATCGAGCACAGACATCGCCGATACATCAAGACAGAAGTCCAATTTCCAACAAGGCGAGACACCAGACGAGGGGACAAACCCGGCAGGGCGGCAGCTCTAAGGGAAAGGGCTGACAGGGCTAACCTTTTTGCAACTGGGGCGGCAACAGAGACAAAACCAGACCTTACTGCATGCATATCTGAAATCACCTCTGCACCTGCTGCTTTGAAGTTTGTTGAGGCCTCTACATCTTTTTCAACCGACCCCAAAAGACCCTGACTGTCATAGACCTCCCGGGCACACGCCAACGCTCGGGCAGCAGCACTGTGAAGAGGTGGCATTCGCAGGGGCTCACGACCAATGAAGAAATAATCATCAATGATCAGACCTGAGTAATGCGGCCCGGCTGGGAAAACATGCTTGCCTCTTATCTGCTCATCTTCGACAAGGAGTCCATTGGATTGCAGCAGGTTCTGATGGGCGCAAAGGGCAAACTCAACACCCAAGTGGTCACCCTGAAAAAGGGATGAGAAGGCCGGAAACAAAACCAGACCTTCTTTGCCAGCAGCTTTCTGACTCTTCTCAACACCAAGCAAGTCACCACGAACCTCTCGCCTGACATCCTTTCCCTTTCGGAGACGTTCCTGAAACCTCTCAAGAGCTGCAAAACCACTCAATTCTTCCAAAGGAAAGCAAAAAGGAAGCATGTTGGTTCGGGCCCTCTCCAAACTGACTTTCGCCTGGTGATAAAAGTCACGTCGGTCGGTGACTGAAGCTCGCAAGCACTGTCGGAACCTTTCAACCCGCAACTGCACTAGGAGAGGCCCTGATGGGAGGAACTGTGAAGGGCCATCAAAAGCAAGCTCTGACATGTTTACCCGACGACGATCACCAATCTGCCTGTCAACTGTCGGCCCCTTGAAGCAATTGAAAACCCTGCTGAACAAGCCATCATCAGAAGGCCCATCAAAAAGCTCAAGCAGACCTCTTGAATCCCAAACCTTCATCAGCTTAAAGCATTCATGCCGTGACTCATGAGCAAAATTTGGCGCACAAGTTTCATCCACATCAAGTCCATGCTGCAAAACCGCAGGTTCAACAAAAGGAAGCCAAAGGGAACCCTCCAGGAAATCACTCATGGGCCAACGACCTTCACCGACAAGACGAAGACGGTCAGCATCCAAAGCTCTATAAGGAGTAAGCTCAGGGTACTCCTCATTTGGAAAAAGAGCTTGATCCCCAGAAAATCCAATTGGCTTATCGAGGTATGAGTTTTGCAGCTCAGGACAGCCGACAAAGAAACGCTCCAACTGATACAAACATGCACCTAATTCAGGTCCGGATCTCCCAGGGGCCAAACTAAAGAGCTCATTGGAAGATCCACACACTGCAAGCGAAGCCCTCAAATTCGAGATAATCTTCTCTTGGGAACACGAAGGCTTTCGACCAAGCTCGTCTAAGGTAGGGAAGCGACCAAGATACAAATAGTTCAAAGTAAAAATGGTCACATGCAGCAGCCGCGCTCTGCAAAGCTTCACAAGCCTCCTCCTTGACAACCTGGCATAACCCTTTCCAATGCACGATGGAAGCTGAGGCAATGGCAAAGGGAAAGCAGTGGTAGACAGTGTCATCGACTGTCGCGTGGAAAAACAAAAGGAGCGTCGAAGATGCCAAGCAAATTTTGTCTTCGACCTTGCAATCCACCTCGGCAAACAAATGGCCCAGGTGTTGAAACTGATAGAACTCCGCAAAGGGTTTGACTCCTGCCCCTCAACGGATGGAACTGCGCTCTTGCTCTCAGCAGCTGACTTTTGCCTCTGCCTCATTCCTCCTCTGCTTCTGCCTGTTGCTGATGCCCTCCTCCTCGACCTTGACCTCTCCCCTTCCTCTTGGGAAAAGGCTTTGCCTTGGGCGCTCCCTCCTGCTGGTTTGAAGCTCTTGGGCCCTGATTGGTGAGTTCTTGCCTCTTGGAATTGATCAGGTCCAATTCTTTCACATAAGCGAGAGCCACTGTCACCCAGCGTTGATCCGCTAAGGGAGTGAAAGATCTGGATCGGCTCAGGACTCCCTGGTGGCGGTTCACATAAATCGAAGAGGGGGGATCCTCCTGCAACGTCAAGAGAGCCGCCAGATCGAATCTGCCTCCGTCCAACACCGCCTGATCTATGCAGACTGCCAACAAACCCAGAGTGTCCTTGGCAGCTTCCAGATTTCCCACCAGCAGGTAGTCCATGGCTCCCATCACCTGGAAAAGAATCAATCCCAGATCCCGGTGCCTTCCGTAGCCTCCGAAACGTTCCATGTAAAGCGTTCCACTGATGCCCCTCCGATGAAGCTCTTCCAATGAAACCGTAGCAGACTGAGTCGGCTGCATCCTTCGTGCCATTGCCCTCATCACTGCTGCATAGAACTGGCCCGAATGGGAGGCCAGCTCTGTCTGGAGGCGAGCTCGCCCCAAAGCCCCCCTGGTACCTGTGCTCGCCGAAGAAGCCCCCAAATCCACCAAGGGGTCCTGACTTGAATGGGCTATCTGCCCCACAAGCGCTGTCAAAGCTTGGGACTGGGCATACACTGCCTTCGCCAAGTCCCCATCCGGAGGGCCTGGCAAATTCTTCTCCGCCTCCAAAGCAAGCAAGTCCGGTGGCTGAAAGTTTTGCACATTCGATGAACCAAGGCCCCCAAGATTCTTTGTCCTTGGAGGGGGGGCAGACACAACATCCGCCACCGATGAAGCCCCTGCCACATGTGGAGTTATAGTGCTGGAAAGCGGCTGGGCAAGTCCAAGTGCCCCTGCACGCGAAGGAGCCACTATCCTGTTCTCCAGCTGAACTTGACGCTGCGAAAGGTCTTGAAGCTGATCCGAAAGACGAGGAACAACTGAAGCAACTGATCCAGAGACATGGCAAGGTCTGCTGTGGTCAACTTCTTTGGACGACCTGAGGGACCTCCGCCTCCAGTAGGAGTGGCGCCTGCCTTTGGCAACCGCCTCGACCGCTTTGGAGCAGCAGCCCTGGGAGATCTGATCGCTTCGTCGATCTCCGTCTCTGACTGACCTTCGGCTGAGTAAAAGTTCAGGCCTGTTTCCTCTCCAGCTCCTCTGATCCAGTCTCTGGCTCCCTGCAACAACTCCACGGGTGAAGGAAGAGTGAAAGGAGATTCTGGGTCGAAAGCCATAGCGATGTCCTCGGCCAAATTTGTAGCCCTCATTTGCGAGACCAGATCTGCCGCTACGTCCACCACTAAAACTTCGAGCAATGAACCCGTGGGAGATCTGATTCCATTGTCCACTATGACCCCAGGAACCACCAGAGATGTGGAAGCGCCTATAGCCCCAGCATCTTGACCTGCATTCGCTCTTTCCAGAATGGACGCTGGAATGAAAAGAGGAGGAACAGCCAAAAGAAGTCCGCCCTGACGCTTCATGACAACCAAAACCACAGCCTCCAGTGCTCCATCTGTATCTGGGACAGCGGGCCATTCCAAAACGTAAGGCCCTAAATCCAGATCGACAGTCACCAAAGAGCTGAGAGACAGGACATCGTCGGCCGTCAAATCCAAGGCCATTTCTGCAAGTCCTAGGGCAAGACCCTAAGGTCGGCTTCAAGGAACCCGGCAGCCTGGAGGTAAACTCGTGATTCAGCTTCACTGGGGAAGGACTGGGAGATTGATGTGCTGTTGTCCAAGGAACCGATGGCACGCCAGTAAGACGAGGAAGACTTGAACACCACAGGACAATCAACACCGTCAGCACGAACCACCGCGTAAAACCTCGACCGCAAGTCGATCGGAGGGGTCCGGTTCGGGCTGTGCACCCGGGAGTCCAAGACGGCTTTTGCCCACAAACCAGCAGTCCAAGCACGGCAGACACGGTCACGGCCAGACAAGGAGGAGCCAATAAGTCGCACACCGACAGCCAAATGACGGTCAGGGCAACGGGCAAAAGTTGAAGCGATCTGATCCCTGGTCTCAAGTCCAAGTCCAACCCGGGAACCAGAGGCAGGAACGCTGGGAGCCTCAGACACAACCTCGAAGGAACCAACAGAAGGAGTAGGAGAGCGCACACGATCAGACGGAAATCCAGCAAGGTATTGGAGGAAATCAGCCACCCGAGAAGGGGCACCAACCACAGTAACCCGAAGGCCAGGCAAGTCCACGGAAGCCTCAGTTTCGCCGTCGTGGCTGTTGCTCATGCAGGTATTCCAACAAAGCAGAGCGGGCCCTCCCAGACGGAGGAGATGACAGACGAGAAGCAGATGGCACAGGGGTGGACGAGGCGGAGGTAAAGACAGGGACAAAGTCAAACCTGTAAAGCAACCAAGCGCAAAGTCCAACACCCAACACCAAACCAAGTAAGAACGAAGCAGCAAGAGAACCCACACTAGGAGACGTGCAATAGAACGGACAGCCCAAACCAAACAGGTTAGTTCTCAGCCCTTGCACCACCAAACCTAGAGTGGACCCTGCTTCGAGCATAGAGTCTTTGAGCGGCACCATGGATGTTTTGTTGAAAACTTACAAGCATATGCATATACAAACAATTTGGATCAGCTCACTGCTTGGCTTCTGATCAGAACAGCCTTCAACATGGCTTTGGGATACTTTCGGTAGGTGCATTTGTGTCGGTCCTCCAAGCCTTCCTGTAACTGGTCTTCCCCAACAAAAGGTTCTATTGTCGGCAATATCAGGATTGTCAGTTATGTTCAGGATTAGAGTATGCCAAATTTCTAGCAAAATGGTAGCCCAAGAGCAAGCTATTTGCAGAACATAGTAGAACTAAGTGTTCTGTCCAACACGGCCGCAATGCAGCTGTGGCGCTGAATAAGACTTTTGGGAGGCTTTCAGCAATGACACCCTCCGCATCATCCCAACCTCAAAAGCACTTCATTGTTTTATTGATTTCAAAGGTGAGAAGACATGTCATGTTTCTGTGTGCATTGGTTAAGATATCCATGCAAACAAGCTGCGTGCTCCGTCCATGAAGACACCATAAGCAAGGCAGCCGGTTGCAGGTCTGGCAAGCTCAGCAGAAGCCTTGAGCACCTTGAAAACCCAAATGAGCCTTGGCTGCATGAGTTTGGCATGAGCCTATAAGACCTTGCCCTGCCGATCCGATGAGACCGAATGACGCTGAAATTAAACTAAGACTAAGCCCAGATACGTATCAATGGGCAGTTTAAGCTTGCGAGCATAGTTCTGCAATTGACCGGTGAGGAATGATTGAGTGAAGTAAAATCCTGCAGGACGGGCAAATGTCACAACATTTCACTTAGTGAAGGTGAACAGGTGAGTGACAGAATCCATATTTAGGCACTTGTTGAGAAAGTTTGAAATTGTCCGCCAACTTGAAGCCAGCAACAATCACATTGTTTATGTATTCAGCGCAGCCAAGCGGGTCCCCATCACACAGCCATGTACTATGTGTTTTTTTCCGGCTTTCCTGTAATTTAGGCTTCCGACATTTTTACATAGACTGGCATTCACTTTCTGCAAACCGGTTTGTCTGCCAAGCTAACTTCAATTCTGTGTGGTGTCGAGTTGGGTCTGTGCTTATTATGCTCTTGTAACTTTCGTACATCATCGTTGCTGTCTTTCCAAAACAACGCGCCTGAGAGCCAGTAGGACTCAGGGGTGCCTTCATGGAGCCAGGTTTGGAAGAAGCTGACTCCTGAGTTCAAGTGTTTGCTTCCAACCAGATCGCATCATGTCTGTTCAGCTGAGTGTCAAGCCTTAGCCCTCCTGAACTCTAACCCTCCACATCACCCAGGGATTCCACTCGCAGGAATTCCATAAGTGGACTGTTCCTGTTGAGCCTGTTCTGCTAGATCTATCTTGCAGTGGGCACTGTCCAAAGATGCTCACTTTCTGCTTTCAAGGGTCGAGCACACAGGTCTGCGACGTAAGATACCAGCGGCTTCAATGACGGATAGGACACTTCCTTCCAGACCTCTGCAGAATAAGCTTTTCGCATCTTTTTGCACCACATGGGCACAGTTTGGAGTGCAGCAGGAACAAAATGAACAGTTTGGCAATTCGCCAGCAGCAGGAACCTACTTCACATGCAGTTTGGCGTTTTGGTTCTCGAAGGTTCCTGGCAAGCCACCGATGGTGTCCTGTCCGTGAGGATGCCATCTGCTACCTCTTCAAGTTCCGGGCTCATCACCACAAGTCCTTGCAAAGGGTTTCATCAACGCCACAGAACGCGGGCGAAGAATTTCCAACCAACAAGTTTTGGGCCAGGGAACATCACTGAGAATGTACATGCAGATTTCTTGTCCAGCAGAGATGCCCAGGGACCATTGTAAAAGCTATGTTTTCTTTGACATGTGCACCTAGTTGCATGTTTGTAGTCTGTCTTTCTTTCAGCAAAGACCTTCTTTTCCCCCAGTGGAAACTTGTTGCCTTCCACTTCTGTGGTCATTCTGTTTCAGCTAAGGAGCCTTTCACCGCTTTGCGCACATCTGTAAGAGTGCTTCTAACCTTGACAATGAGCTTGTTGAAGCGAAGTAGTTCCTTGTCGCCAGTGCAAAAAAATTGCCGATTTGATCTTCTGGACTGAGGAAATCAATGTCACTTGTGTAATAGCCACCGAGGAAAAGATAATTGTTGCAACAAGAGATAGTCATCCAAAGCCAACCTGGCACTGGCAGCCGAGACGCTTGATTCAGCACTGTGTTCATCGATTCGTTGTAGTCCACAGGATACATAACATTGGCAGCCTCGCAAACAGCAAAAACTCTCAGGGCCAGGGCCAAGACAGTGCCACAAATGAGTTGTTCTTTATTGTTTGAACCGTTTGAAAACATTAGATGGGTTGTCTGCGGATCTGGCTACACTACACTAGATTCTTCTGAAAGCAAGCCTCTGTGTCGAATGGAGGCTTCACATCTTCCAAGTACTTGGAGGCCGCCTCTTCATAGAGAACACCAACGGGACATAGCATTTTTGTTCTTGGATTCTTAGGCCTATGTCTTCTATGCACAAATCTGCAAAGAAGCCATGTCATGTGTGGGAGGAGGTCAAATTGTAGAGATGGACAGAATTTTTGACCGCGTTTGCAACACAGGGACACTAGTCACATATTTGCGCTGCAGTATGAGTACCTTCTCGTGAGAGCAGCGTAATGAATGATTTGACCAACACCTTTGAAGTTTCCAAGGCTGAAGGCAACCCCTACTTGGCTCGAAGGTGCTTTATCTGACCGTCTCGATATCATATTCAGTCTTGGTTCATCTTTGCTCTAGCATTTTGACAATGGCGTGGCTTCGCATGCCTCTGTAATGATATCCTCTTGTGAGGCTCCACCGCCGCCTGCAGGGCAAAGCTTCACTCAAACAGCAGGTTAAAAAAAAACAGTTTCAGCATGGATAGACTAACAGCAAAGAGACAGAGACAAAGAGACTCACAATTGTATAAAATTATCACATTATTATTATGATGTATTATGTATGTATATACATATGTCTACAACCTGAAGCTACGTGGAAGTGCAGTGCTTTCAGGACCTGCCTCCTCCCGTCTTTGGTTGGAGCGAGGCAGCGGTACCCAGCAATCGCATGGTCTGTCGTCGGTACCCGGAAATTGCATGGCCAACTGCTGATATTGTGCCACAAAAACATCTGAGCGAAAAAATGGGCCTCGCTAATCGCTGCCACCAAATTTGCGTTGGCATGAAGCCCAAAAGCCTTTCACTCAACTCCACCAAAAGGTGAAGAAGCATCAGAATTCAACTAGACGTTCAATATATCTGATGAATGATCAATAGGCTCTAAGGGGGAAAGGTCTGATGTCCATAAAATTGTGTTCAAAATCTGATGTCCACGGGCCACGCCTCAGGCATCTGATTGATCGGCAGGTTGCGGATGTACCTCTTACTGACTCGAGGAGCAAGACCAAGAATGTGAAGATAAAGTATGTCCATCAAAATGGCTGAATGAAATCGAAGAAAAATCAAAAATCCGCCGACCCCTGCCGACAGCAGGGGGAGCGCGTCAGAGAAGAGATTACAAGCAACAAGTGTTGTGCAGTGCAAGTGAGGGGCAAGCGAGGGGGGGACAGAAAGGGAAGCCAGGTGCAGAGTAAGAAGCCCAAAAAAGGAAGCGAGAAAGGAGGGGCAGTCTCAGCGAACGTAGCGGGGCAAGCGAGGGGGGGACAGAAAGGGAAGCCAGGTGCAGAGTAAGAAGCTCAAAAAAGGAAGCGAGAAAGGAGGGGCAGTCTCAGCGAACGTAGCAAGCGAAAGAAGCACGAAACAAGAAGTTAAAGCAAGAATGCAGAAGCAAGAGTAAACGAGCGACAGAAAGTAATGTTTGGCACTCTGGGCTACGGGCCGCGGGCCCAATCCGTCCTTCACTGCCATGGTGTTTTAGCCCTGCGAGGAGGTCCCTTGACCGGAGCTGTGCCGCACGAAAGCCAGCTGTCAGACAATGCAGGCAAGTTGGCAGTTTGCAGTGCAGGAACGCAGGGAAAAGCTAGGTTTGAGCTGCAAGACGACGCAGGCAAAGTGGCAGGGAAAAGCAAGGTTTGAAGCTAGTTTCTAGGCAGTTCAGAAGGCAACGTTTGGCACCGTGGGCTGCCGGCTGCGGGCCCGATCCGTCCTTCAGTGCCATGGTGTTGGGGCCCTGCGGAGGGGTCCTTGGACTCGAGCTGACGGCAAGACACAGCAAGGTTTGAAGCTAGTTTCGACTTGACCGGAGCTGTGCCGCACGAAAGCCAGCTGTCAGACAATGCAGGCAAGTTGGCAGTTGGCAGTGCAGGAACGCAGGGAAAAGCAAAGTTTGAAGCTAGTTTCTAGGCACTGCAGAAAGCAACGTTTGGCAGTATGGGCTGCCGGCCGCGGGCCCGATCCGTCCTTCACTGCCATGGTGTTTGAGGCCTGCGACAGGGTCCTTGGACCCGAGCTGACGCCAGGAAACAGCAAGGTTTGAACCGGCAGACCTGGTCCGTCCCTCAGGGCCCTGCTGTTTGGCTGTGGCGCAGGCGCCGTTTTGGGTCAGACAGCAAGGTTTTCTTGTAGGTTCAGAAAGCAACGTTAGGCACTCACGGCCGTGGCCCGCAGGCCCGATCCGTCCTTCACTGCCATGGTGTTTGAGGCCCGCGACAGGGGCCTTGGACTCGAGCTGACGGCAGGAAACAGCAAGGTTTGAAGCTAGTTTCTAGGCAGTTCAGAAAGCAACGTTAGGCACTCACGGCCGTTTTTGAATGTTTGTGACGGCCGGAAAGGGCGCGTTTTTGAAGGTTTGACGGCTGGAAGAGAGCTAGTTTTCTTGTAGGTTCAGAAAGCAACGTTAGGCAGTGGGAGCGGTTGCCCGGAGGCTCGGTCCGTCCTTCAGGGCCCTGCTGTTTGGGCGTGGCGGAGGCGCCGTTTGTGAGCCTTGACGGCTGGCAGAGAGCTAGTTTGGGAGCCGTTGCCCGGAGGCTCGGTCCGTCCTTCAGGGCCCTGCTGTTTTGCTGTGGCGAGGGCGCCGTTTGTGAGCCTTGACGGCTGGAAGAGAGCTAGTTTTCTTGTAGGTTCAGAAAGCAACGTTAGGCAGTGGGAGCCGTTTCCCGGAGGCTCGGTCCGTCCTTCAGGGCCCTGCTGTTTGGGCGTGGCGGAGGCGCCGTTTGTGAGCCTTGACGGCTGGAAGAGAGCTAGTTTGGGAGCCGTTGCCCGGAGGCTCGGTCCGTCCTTCAGGGCCCTGCTGTTTTGCTGTGGCGAAGGCGCCGTTTGTGAGCCTTGACGGCTGGAAGAGAGCTAGTTTTCTTGTAGGTTCAGAAAGCAACGTTAGGCACTGGGAGCCGTTGCCCGGAGGCTCGGTCCGTCCTTCAGGGCCCTGCTGTTTTGCTGTGGCGAGGGCGCCGTTTGTGAGCCTTGACGGCTGGAAGAGAGCTAGTTTGGTAGCCGTTGCCCGGAGGCTCGGTCCGTCCTTCAGGGCCCTGCTGTTTTGCTGTGGCGAGGGCGCCGTTTGTGAGCCTTGACGGCTGGAAGAGAGCTAGTTTTCTTGTAGGTTCAGAAAGCAACGTTAGGCAGTGGGAGCGGTTGCCCGGAGGCTCGGTCCGTCCTTCAGGTCCCTGCTGTTTGGGCGTGGCGGAGGCGCCGTTTGTGTGCCTTGACGGCTGGAAGAGAGCTAGTTTGGGAGCCGTTGCCCGGAGGCTCGGTCCGTCCTTCAGGGCCCTGCTGTTTTGCTGTGGCGAGGGCGCCGTTTGTGAGCCTTGACGGCTGTAAGAGAGCTA
>CAMXCT020000224.1:1912831-1931152 GCA_947184155.2 Cladocopium goreaui | reverse complement strand
ATTTTCCAGGGAAAAAAGGGGGAAACATGGTTCTGGATGGTTCTGGTTGGTGGTTTCAACCCTCTGAAAAATATGAGTTCGTCAGTTGGGATGATTCTTCCCAATCTATGGGAAAATCAAAGCCATGTTCCAGTCACCACCAACTAGTAATGGTTAATATTGAACATTACCCAATTATTAACCATTATTAACCATGATTAACCATTGGTATATCCCATAAACAATGGTTCATCAAATGGAAACATGGAATGGTCCTTCAAGGCCCATGTCACCCCGCACCTCCATGCGATCTCCAGCGCTAAAGATATGTTGCTCCAAGAAGGGGATCTTTCCTGATTCAATGGCCTGCAAGGCAGCTTTGAAACTTGTGATTGGTGTTGGTTTTCAAGACCGGACATGGGTTTTGGGAAGGAAATATCTCTAACATCAAACTGAGAAGCATATGAATCCGGCGTGGATGTGTGACATGTTCTAGGCGTGGATCCGATGGATATTGATGGACTAGATTTCTATGAAAACAATACAGGAAAACCCCTGGATTCCATGGGAAAACAAACTTCCGGATTGATTCCATCGCGCCTGCATGAGCATCTTCACCTCACAGAGGTTACTTGCCACAAGGCTACGGCTTCAACAGGGGAGCTTCATTGGGTAATCTTTGGGAAATCCCAGAGGCCTAGCCATGGAAGTTTCTGGGAAAATCATCTTTAACTAAATGGGATCAAACAGCAACAAACATCTGTATCATTCAGCAACAACAGAGACCTTTCTGACTAGGGCCGCCGTAGGGTAGCATCGCTTTGGACATGTCCTTCCTAGAAATGATCTATCCCCTTCCGACATGAAACATGAAAACAGTAAAGCAGCACAAAAACATGTATTACCACCCAACCATCAACTATTTACGTATATAATCATTGAATCATTCATCACACATATATATACATATATACATATATATATATATATGTACATATATATATATATGTATATATATATATATATGTATATATATATATGTATATATATACATATACATTGTGTTTCCCATCTATAAATTGGGCAAGACACAACACACACACACATATATATATATGTGTATACTGGTTGGTGGTTTCAACCCCGCTGAAAAATATGAAAGTCAGTTGGGATGATTATTCCCAATATATGGAAGGTCATAAAAGCCATGTTCCAGTCACCACCAACCAGTATATGATGAAATTATGATGATTAGTAAATAAACTATAAATGGGCCATTTTCAACAGCTATGTTAGTTCACCAGAGGGCATATAACTGATCATTAAATCCCAAAGGTACTTGGAGCAAGGTGCTGCGGCGGCCACGTGCGTCCCCGTGGCGCACTTGCGCCAGTTGATGCAGCGCAAGACGCATAGCGCCGGGGCCGAAGGGCTGCGCCTGCCGTTGAGGGCCGTTGAGGGCCGGCAATGGTAATACCTCGAGATTCATGGGTTATATCTCCTATATGGCTGCTATATATGGCTTATAAAGGGAATATGCATGGAATATCCCCATTTATATATGGGTATACGGCCTGTAAACCACAACAAAAACCATGTAGTTGTTGTGGGATCTTTCCAGCTATGAGCCATCTCTCAAGACTGCCAAAGGTGGCGAGAAACGGCCTACCTGATTTGGTACAGCCATGAGAACATGCAAACCAAAGTTCTTTACAAATCTAGCCCGGGCAATGTCAACTCTGATCATCTCTGATCACTGCTATTCCCAATAGATTTCCCAGTCTTAGAAATTTGTCAATGTTTTTTGTTTACCAACAAACATATTCAGCAAATTAAGATATTTAAGCAAGCGCATTATGATGGGGGAGTTTGTGGGCGCAGTCCTGCCTCATTGGCTTGACCAAGATCCCCCTGAAAGCAGGCTACAAACAACAACTGTGCTACCCAGAAGTCTCCGTCTCCCACTACAGAATCAGTTGTAGGGAAACTGAACCTTGGAATGACACGCGAACACTAGTTTCTTCCTTTTTCCTATGCCATCCCGTTTAATCAAACATGGCTTGCTGGAGAAATCACCCATTTAGTTCGATGATTTTCCCAGCTGGCCATGTAGCTAATGACAGCGGAGAGCATCACGATCTCCATTAGCAGCTGGTTCATGTTAACATCATTCACATCGTCATTGACTATACATATCCCAACAAATTTCACATCCATAAACCACTACCATAAACCCTATATACTTATAAGCGGAGGGCTATGCTACCATTGTTATGGGGTAAATCCGCAGTTCCAATGGTGAAGTTTTCCATATAGTATGTTTAATGGATACATCCCCATGTTTCCTGATGAGATCATGTATGACCATATTATATAGATCCTTAAAACCATATGATCCATTTTTTTTGGATGAATTAAATGAATTAAATCCCATGTTTGTTTATTGTTTGGTTAAATCTATCACCATGTTTTTTGGTGCATTAATCATTAAACCACAGGAAATCCCAGCAGCCCAGCTCCTGCAAGCCAGCTGTTCTCCGATCTCTCCCAGCAGTGCATCCATCTCTTGCAGAGTCATCATGCCTCAGGGGAGGGTTTCTTTCCAGATATCGCAAGTGGTAAAGTCAATGTAAGGAGAATGTAAGGTAAATACAAACAGTTTTTCAGTTCCATTTATGTACAGATAAAATATATAGATTGTATATAAATATATATATATATATTTTTATGTGTTGTGGAATCTGACAGCACCCAACAAATTTCTGTATGACCATAGTTTCAGCAATTCTGTGGACCTTCCAAGCATCCAGGCGGAGGAAATGGCCACAACAGTCCACAACTTGACCGTATACATGAAGTGGTGAATCGCCCTAGAGTCCTAACAACAATTATTCCGTGAACAGTAGCATTGGCATATCATGAGTTACATCGCTATAAACAATGCACAATGACGAACAAAAACAGGCACTGACGATGATACTGCACATCAAGTAAGTAAATAAACCAAAACAGTTTATCCAGTGTCCAGGATTTACCAAAGGTTCCTGTCGGGACACCGTTTTGGTCGAAGGCTTTGACGATGTGTGGACAGTTGGGATTAATGATGGCCGAAAGCTGCGCTAGCAAGGCCCACAGCTGTCCCTGTCAGCGCAGGGGAAGCAACTTTGCTCTGCTAAGAGTGAGTCAGCTGGTACTACCAGCAGAGCTTCTTTGGTCTGCACAAACATGCATTCATGCATGGTAAACCGTAAATAATTTAACAAGTTAACAAGTTGCATGTTAAGGATGTGAATACAGAAGTAGCCGAAGAAAGAGATTTCCGCTGCTACTAAAGTGGTATCTCCCTAGTTGAGCAGTCCAGTCAGGTATTCATCCGTTGACATCAACCCGTCTTGGCCGCGTTCAAGAACACCATGTCGACCACCCCCATGAAGGCGGGGAGATCCCAAATGCTAGGTGTCTTTCTACATCATTATAGTGCCATTGCTAGTGGTATATCCTAACAAAAACTAAAGAAGATCAAAGATTGACTGTAGTTTCGATGCAACTACGGTAATACATGGAAACCCCAAGTGAAGATGGTTTGGCATTGGAACCACCGCCTCGCTCATCACCTCCACGAAGTTCGGATCTAAGCAGGGCGCCGCCGTCAGGGTGCGCAGCACACAGCGCATGGCGGCCAGGGTGATGGTGCTCTTCATCTCACCGAAGAGACGCGCACCCACCTGGGGATCACTGGGGATCATTGGATCAACGGAGAGGGATGACTTGGAAGCAACTGGTGCTGTCAATTGACCTTGACAAAGAGGAAGCAACGGCAACAGGACATGTTTGAGAAAAAGAAACAGAGGGTGAAACAACAAATTCACAACGTTGTAGATTCATGATAATGAAAAACAAGAAATGAGGGGCCAAACAGCAGGGATGGGGATTTATGTTCTTTGACTGATTTTTGACCTTGCACCTGAAATAATAATATTTTGACCCCTGGAATCAAACGACAACAAATGCATTTTGAAACAAAACAACTAGGCATAATCTGCAAGTTGACAAGGTTGACAAACTACAATAAGTTTTTGGAAATTCACCAGGTTGACTATACCTTCTGGTTACTTAACATAGCCATGGAAAATCCTCATTTTTAATAGGTAAACCATCTATTTCTATGGGCCATCTATACCATGGCTATGTTAAATAACCAGAGGGTAATATTAATCACTAATTATAAATTAATGACTATTAATATTAATCACTACTATTTAGTACTATAATCACTATAAAACAAGGATTTCACCAAAAAAAACAGGGTCTCGCCGGAGTTTCCAAGGCACCCAAGGGCCGGCCGCCACAATCGCTGCAGCAGAAAACAGCAAGGCTTGGACCAAAGAACTCTCCTGGGAGGCGCAAAAAATTGAGGACGGCCTCATATCTCTGTGAAAAACAATGAATAAACAAAAAAATGTGTGTGTATATATATATGTTATATATGCATATGTATATATATATATATTGAAATAAAAAAATGTTCCATAGGTATATACGCATGTCATTGTTTTCGTTGTTTTTAATGGCTCTTATTGCGGCATTGGTTAGCAACAACACACACGCACACCACTGGAGAATGATGGCTAGTTCACCCAAATATACAAAATAATATAAACGTTTTGGGTAATGATCACCACTGCCCAAGCTGAACCCTTCAAGCATTGTACAGAAGTGCTTCTTGAAGATCTCATGTGGACGCGGTGTCCCGGACATCACAGTATAAAAATGAAGCACCAACTGCTTCTACGGTGCAAAATTATGCAAATTCTCTCTCTCCATCGCCATTTCAGAGAGTTCAACACATGCATCCGTGGCAACAGGCATTTTTTTCGGAGGCTGGAAGGGCCTAAAAAAATGCAACGCGTCAACCTCTGCTGCTTATAACCACTATGAACCATCCGATTTTCTTGGGTGCCACATGGTGCAATTCCTAGCACTAATCAAGCAGTGAAGCATCTACAAAGCATCCGCAACAGTTGGCCAGTCTTTTCGAGCATTTTGCCAGTTTTGGACCAACTTGTTACTTAAATCTTTACCTTGTTTGCTTACCCTCCGGAAAATCACCCATTTACTCATAGATTGTTTTCCCATTAGAATTTCCATGTGTAGTGGATGTTCAAGTGCCAGGTTACTGGGGGGTAAATCCAACGATGAGTCATATCTGAGCCATGCCAAGCAGCATAGGTTGCTTTGGACTGATGCCTGCCCGTTGCTTTGATCATACCTAGGCGGACGCATCATTCATCGGGATTCTTGAATCGGGAGACACATGGTTTTCTCTTCATTGGGGGGCTCCACAGCCATCCAAATGATGTAATGTCACGTCATTGTCATTCTTGTTGCATGGGGAAACCAATGGGTTCCCATTTTTAGGAACACCACAAATCAAAGGTGGCATACCTGTCCCCATGTTTATCGGCGGATTTCGCATACATGGTTGATCAGAGATACATCAATTTGTACATGGACGTTGCAAAAAAATGTGTGATTTCAAAACCTTAAAAAAGGTTGCCCCCTGACTGTCCTGACTGCAATCCATCACAGAAAAGCCTGAATATGAATGATATTTGAGTCGCAGTAATTTTCGCAAACATGTGTAAATTATGGTGGATATCACAATGCGCCTTTATAATAAAATAGGTAGGTAGACAAATCAAACAAACAAAAACAAAAACAAACAAAACAAAACAACAAACAAGCAAACAGACAAACACATATCATCCGATATTGTCCTATCATGGTTCATTCCTGTATGAAGTCCTTCCTCCCCAACCGATGGCGACGCTCAGCTCGGCGCGTTCCCGGAAGCTCTCGAGCTTCGAATAGGTCTCACTGACCTCGTAGTGGAGCACCGCCTTCGCCTCGTGGGAGAACATCCTGAAGCCGAGGCAGGGGCGGACGTCATTCTGGGGTGATGGGACAGAAAACATGGGGAAAAAAATGGCAAAAAAACGCAAAAACCTTTGAGAAAAAAATATTTTTATTCATGTTTATTCATGATTGAATGATTCTGGCGCAAATCACAAATGCGTATAGCGAGTTTGTTAAATGACAAACCATGCGGCTCAAATACATTGACTCAAGTACATGACGAAACATGGTTGGGTAGGTTGAACGGGTTTCGTTTTGTCATTTCATGCTTGTAGCGGTGGAGACATGTGGAGACACATCATGATTGGCCTTGGCGCTAGCCAGCCAAAATTAAGAAACAAACAGCATGAGAGATCAAATAGAACCATGGGCTAGTTACTTTGCATTTTGTGGCCTACTTCATGTTAAACCATCAGCCAACCACAAGTTGGGATCCCTGTAGTTGATGCAATGCAACTTGAAGCAAGCCCACACACATGGTAGATGTTGATCAAGGAGTGACGCATGTCATGTCCCACGCATGCATCAACCATTATCAAGGATCTGCAAGACAACTCTCTTCCGATCATTTGTTTCTTCTGAGAAATGCTGTGGGTCACGTCATTCAAAGGATGGTTCCATGTCTTCTTTTTCCTCCACGCCTTTTTCTGCGCGTGAATCCGCTACCCATTGGGGGCAGTCGGGTGGGGACGGGGGATCGGTGTTGTGGATTGCGTCCAAGGCTGCCAGGGATGCCGAGGGTTGAGGAAGCAGGCCGAGGTGTGTTGGGTGGCAATGCCCAGCAAGGCCGCCCAGCGTTGCATGTACGCCCCTACAATGTCAGGCCCCTCTATGAGACACTTATTATATATATATATATATATTCATATACTTCACTTTTAAAATGGGTTAAGTTATGTTATATCAAGCTTATCTTGGGATAATTTCGGTATCATTTTTCTGGTCGTGAAAAAATTTGTTAGATTTAGCATCTTTGATCGTGCATGCGGGAAGTTTGCCATAACTTCGACTCTCAAATTATCTGAATTATAAACATGTGTTTACATATGTTTTATATGCGTTTAAATCTCACGTGTGTTTATCTGGTTGTTTTGTTCCCCACCTGCCAGGTGAGGGATGCTAGATTTTAACAAAGCTCTTCTCCTCCTCCTCCTCCTCCGCCTCCTCCGCCTCCTCACCCGCCGCCTCCTCCTCACAGTCCAGATCCCAGTGGGCACAGCCGGACCTCCACCGCAAGCTCCAGATCCCAGTGGGCACTGCCGGACCTCAACCGCGAGTTGCAGATCGCAATAAGCACTGCCGGACCTCAACCGCGACTTCCAGGTCGCAGTGGGCACTGCCGGACCTCAACTGCGAGCTCCACCAGATCCCAGTGGGCACTGCCGGACCTCAACCGCGACTTCCAGATCGCAGTGGGCACTGCCGGACCTCAACCGCGACTTCCAGATCGCAGTGGGCACTGCCGGACCTCAACGGGAAGAATGTCAGAAAAGATGTCAGATAGAATGTCAGAAGATATGCCAGATAGAATGCCAGAAAGAATGTCAGAAAGAATGTCAGAAGATATGCCAGACAGAATGTGAGAAGATATGCCAGATAGAATGTGAGAAGATATGCCAGAAAGAATGTCAGAAGATATGCCAGATAGAATGTCAGAAGATATGCCAAATAAAATGCCATGAGCTATGCCAGATAGAATGCCAGAAGATATGCCAGATAGAATGCCAGAAGATATGTCAGAATATATGCCAGAAGATATGCCAGATAGAATGCCAGATAGAATGCCAGAAGATACGTCAGATAGAATGCCAGAAGATACGCCAGATAGAATGCCAGAAGATTTGCCAGATAGAATGCCAGAAGATATGCCAGAAGATATGCCAGAAGATTTGCCAGTAAGAAAATGTATAAATGTCATGGTGGGGATCACACGAAGTAAAGTAATTTGTTTTGACTGTTTTGAATTTTGGGGAAAAGAAATGGCTTTTGAATGCTTTTGACACATTGTCTTTTGCTTTTGTTTGGCTTGGTGTCTGCGTTGTTGCAAGTCGAATCAGATTGAACCCTTGAGACCTGTTGCGTTGCTTTCACAACCGGTTGTCCGCGTACAACAAAATAGTTTGCCTGGGGTGGTCCGCGCATGTTTTCGAGGGGCTCCCCAAGCCCCTGCTGTTAGCGGCACGAGGTCCGAGCAAGGTTCCACCTCAGCCGAGGTGAAGTGAACAACCTCTTCATTCTCCTCACAGACCTGGACGTTGTACACAGCGCACAGGAGGTTTGTACAAAGGGGCGCCAATCACGATGAGGTAATCGGATGAGAAGGAGCGCGAGGGGAGCCGAAGTCGAAGCTTGAGCCAAAATGGCTCACCAACAAGGGTTGGTTGTACAAAGTTGTGTAAGTTGCTCGATACTCTCCATCAACCAATTTGTTTTCTCGGGAGCAAAAATCAAAAAACACATTGACATGTCAGTAAACCCACAAAAAATGCAAAACAGCCCTGTCACATTCTGATCGGATCAGATCCCAGCAGCTTCAGCAAATTGAAGACCTCAAACGCCACGTCCGATTGGTTTTCGTCCATCTTCCGCGCCTGCAGACCTCCACATCTCTGCATCTTTGCCAAACTAGACGAACTGGCTGGAACCCAATTTTGACTTATGGCTCTAATGCCTGTCCCTTCTGAAGAAGGGAAGATTCAATGAACATAGTAAACATCATCTCCGTTCAGCCACTTTTTTTGAGAGATGTTGGTTTCTGTTGGATGATGTTGGTTATTTTTCCAGTTGGGGCTGTATGGCTCAACGGTCACCCCACTATGACATCCGACGCCCGCCTCCAAGATAGAGGGGCTTGAAGAATTCCTCGATGTCTGTGAGGCTAGGATCGTCTTGGAGAACTTGTGCTTTCCTGGAGAGGGTGGATGCGGATCATCCAGGGGACCACCGGAAAAATGCAAAAAATGCAGGTTGAAACAACAGTAATGGTGACATCTCTGGAAATATGTAAACATGTGTTTGACTGGGGCTCTTTGGCTGCCCACTTACTGGGGGGTTCAGAATTTCCCAGACCAATGTCAGATGGCCAAGGCGGTCCTCAGGGTCTATATCTTGGTGTGGGGGAAGGTTAGCAACCATGGGTTACTGACCAACCAGACATTTATAGAGGTTATGGTGGAAACATCAACAGTTGGATGGACTATATAGTTCAAACAAATACCTAACATAAACCCTGGATCTCTTATTCTAAATTAAAATTGCAATAAACAAAATCATGTGGTATTTCCTTTTCGCTATTTCTCCATCACCTAGATGCTCCATGCAGGTATCGAATATGTACCTACATTTGGGCTAGTTTTGGGGTAAATGTTATTGAATATTCCATACATGGAGCATTGGGGTTAAGAAAAAATGGAATATATGGAGGTGTCCTAAATAAATAAGGCCACCCCCAAATCATCAATTTAATTTTCATCCCTTCCATTATAAACATTTGATTTGGACGTACCCCCATTTCAGGAAACCCTATTTCCCAACATAGCCATCCCTATATATGTCTGACGGTTGAAATTCCAAGTGGCAATTGGGTAAAGAGCTGCTCGGCACAGCTCACCAAGACGATGGGCTCCCAGCGAGGCGACCCCACGTTCAAATGGAAGTCCCACCTATACCGTTGAGGCCAAAACATCAGATAGCTCAGTTGGTTAAAAAATCACTTGGTGAGGGGTCATGATATGTATAATTATATATATATAGTTGCAGTGATTCGCACACACGCATATATATATATATATATGTATACATGTTTTAGTTCATATGGCCTAACTGCAGGGCCACGTTGTATAAGAATCAACTGCGCCCCAAAGTGGTGGCATGAACCCGGCTTTTGATTCCCCCGAAACACGTCGCGGCTTAGTGTTGGATCTATTTCATTGGAATTAAAAGAAATTGACACGGGAACATGTTGTTGTGTTTGTCTTATGACAGGAAAGAAGGGGTCTTGTCAGCAGTCAAAATAGACTTTGTTGGAGATGTAGTATCACATATGAGCGATGTTCGGAAACAAGATGAAATCTGCCCAAAGAAGGCTTCCAACCAAGTGTAATATATACAAAATTTGACACACCAGCTATCACCGAATGATCTCCCGATTCTTCCTGCATCAATCTCCATATGTGATCTCCCTTTTTGTGGCTGGTAGCCTGCTCTCCGGTGAACTAACAAATCTACCTATGGATTTTCAAAAAAAACGCAATTTATAGTGGTTTTCCCATTAAGACCCCCATTTGTAGTGGAATACCTGATTAAAATGTCCATTATTTTCCAATCCAAAACTTCGATTTACAGCGGGTTTTCCTATTAACCCCGATTGATAGTGGAAATCCATCGCTTTCCCTAGAAAATGATTTAAAAAACCTGGGTTTTTCAACCAGCTGAATTCCCTGCCAAGCGGCACAATGGGCAAATGATCCGAAGGGAGCAATTCCTGGATCCAGCTGATTTACCCAACATTGAACATTGTGATTTTCCATGGTTTCTATGCCAAAAAACAATTTCAAGAACATGGGCAGTCCAATGACATAAAGTTACTGAAATGGGGGGTGGTTCATACAACACCCACAAAAATTGTGATGACTTGCGGTTGGTTCAATTATTGTCCGCTTTGCAACATTTTTGGATAGTTTACCACATTGTTTGCCTTGAAAACAATTATTAAAAATGATTTAACACATTGCTGTACTTTATTGGTTGGTGTCATCACCAGCACCAGCGATGACTGCAGCCAAGCGTTCGTTGGGCATCAACGCCAGCCAATCGCGGTCCGCTGGATCCTGGCGGAGGTAAGGGGAGCCATGCCATGGCGACCGAACCCGTCATCAAAAATGGTTGGCTGTGTACGAAACGAAACCATAGGAATCCATACGGAAACCATAGGAAAATGGTGATAAATCGCCAAGAATAATGAGATTTGATAGGGAATATAGCTGATTTATAACAAGTTGGATTAATTATACTTTGGTTAACTATGGCATATGGGGGATATAACTATAGCCAATGAATTTGTGTAAACCAACTTACACTTGGGGGGCCTCACCTTGTACATGGAGGATCTTCCAACTTAATAACTGGTTTTTGTTTGTGGGGTACCACCCGCTTATAAATGGCACATACCTAGCTAGGAGACTCACCAATCAGGGTTACTAAGTCACTAAGTTGGATGATCCTCCAAATACAAACGGGCATTTGAATAAACAACTGTAAATGGTGAGTTTTCTCCATGTCTGATTACCAGAGGGTAACCCAAACAGTCTCCGCCAGGTATTGTTGTGCTGTAATGCGAACAATATATAATTCACCGGGAAGAATGAAATTTTGAACCATGTTTAAAGGAAACGACTCGAATAATAAATCTGTCCAACCACCTTTGAAACTACGACTGTTTCTTCCAAGGTCCTAAAGCATCCGAACACCAAAAGCACACACACAATCCCAGCAGTTCTGCCGAGCATCATCAGTCTTCCTAAGGTGTCAGCTGCACTGCGGGGAAGTTGTGGCAGAAATCTTGCAGCAATGTCTTTGAATGGCTGGACAGTTCAACACCAAATTTCATCATTCATATTTACCAGTTACATCCCTGTAGTCCTTATCTTTAAGTGCTGATTTCAATCCTATTAATGACGCGTAAATCCCATGTCAAGCCCACGATATAAACTGGGAGGTTTGAAACTATCCGAACTGCATTGGGTAGTGTAACCCCTCGATATCATCAACGTATGTATGCATAGGTACATGTCAATTGTATATGTACATGTCAATTGGATATGTATATGTATATAAATAAAAAGAGAGAGAGAGAGAGAAAGAGAGAGAGAGAGAGACAGAGAGAGAGAGAGAGAGAGAGAGAGAGAGACAGAGAGAGATATATATATATGTATGGGTGCGAGTCAAAAATCGGGTATGGATCGCTCCGCGGTGATCCGTACTATGGATGGGGAGAGCTTACGTAAGGTGCCTGATCCGTACCCTTTCGTAAGGGATACAAACTGTGCTGACACTCCTACTTGCTATTACCTCTCCTCCTGCTACTGTTGCTGCTAAAACTGTTACCACTGCTCGTAGAGGGAGCAATTTAGAAAAGCCAGCACCAGCAGCAGTAGTGGCAATAGAAGGAGAAGATGCAGTAGCAGTAGAAATAGCAGTAGCAGTAGTACTAGTAATAGTCAGAAGAATAGTATATAGTCTAATGGTAGTACAGCAGCAGCTGCAGTAGGTACTAGGAGTATACAGTAGGAGTATGAGTAGGAGTAGGAATAGCAGGAGCAGCAGTAGTAGCAGTAGTAGAAGTAGCAGCAGCAGCAGCAGAAGTAGAAGTAGAATCGGGCTTTCATATTGGCATTTGTTGTGGCGTGACTGGGTTCGGGTATGGATCAGGTATGGAATGGGTATGGATCGGGGTATGGATCGGGACACGCTATCTGGGCCGGCTTTCCCACTGTGGCTGTGAAGAAAGAGAGCGGGGTATTTCTAGTATAGTATAGTTCTATACGTGCCAGGCAGAGCAGCAACAGAAGGAGTTGTAATCATAGGGCCACTAGAAGTACAAGAAGCACCTAGTGGAACTAGAACCGGTCTTACTAGCCTCCAAGGTGCACTTGCAATATTGCTAGTAGCTAGTCAGCTGGTTGCATTTCTCCAACTACCAGAAGCACACGGAGGAAGTGAACCAGCAGCGGGAGCAGGAACAGCAGGAGCAGCAGCAGAAGCGACAGCAGTAGCAGCAGCTCCTGGGAGGAAGATGACTAGAAGTGGCAACAGCAGCAGCAGCAGCAGCAGCAGCCGTGGCGGCAGCAGCGGCGGCGGCGAGGCAGCGGAGGCGGCGGAGGCAGCGGAGGCAGCAGTAGTAGCAACAGTAGTAACAATGGGAGTAGCAGTACGGGGACCAGAAGCAGTATTAGAATAAAAAGCAGCATTTGGGGTCAGCATCAGTATCTCTTCTACGCGAAAGGGGTGTCGATCAGGGGTATGGATCAAGGGTATGGATCCTGCAGTATCGTAGGGTATGGATCAAGGTATGGATCGGGGGGTATGGATCGTGTGTGGGCCTGGGGCCTTGGTCCGTACCTTGCATTTTGACTCGTACCCACACACACAGATATATATATATATAGGATCTAGAAGGCCTGTGGGTCTGGTACCACAAGTACACTTTCAAATTGACCCAAATTCTCAAGTTCAAATAGCACCAAATTTGATATGCGTATAATCACAAAACAAAACACACGATGGACTGGTTCTGAGCTTTTGAACTTAGGTCCACCAAAGGTGTAGTTGATACGTGGGAAAAAGTCTACAGGTTTGAACAAAGTTGAACATAACCTTAACAGATTTCAACATCCTGCCTGGCCCATGCAAGAGCGGAACGAACAGAACAGTATATTAGTGGGTTAGCAGGTGCACTAAAGTGCCCAGGACAACCAAACTAGCAGGTACAGGAGTGTGTGTCCACACCCCCTTCCGGCTGAATCCCAAAGCTTCGTTGGCATGGCTAAGGAAACGGATGCCATAGTCCCCTGCCCTTTGTTTTAGATCAACTTCGTTTGGGGATTTAGCTTACCATGCCCTGTGTAAGAAGAGCGTACACACACAAATAAAAGAACAAATCGAAAATTTGAAAATAAAAAGCACAATTGGCGAAGAGAAGGCCATGTGCATGGGTTGCCTGTCTTACAAGCCAATAGATGACGGGGCAAAAAAAGGCAGCCAAACATAGGACGAAAAGGGTCGAAGATAAACACCAAGCTGTTTCCTTGCAGGCATCCCGAGCCATGCGAAAGTTGTTCACTTGGCCATAGCAGTCTGCCACAAGGACTCGCTCTAGAGCTCCTGCAGCTCGTTTTTCATCGCCCTCTTCTGTCTGCCCAATCGGGGACCGGTCCAAAACATTCCAAAACAGCAAATTCAAAACCGTTTTCCTGGAAATTCATGAACGTGTGTTGCAAACGGCGCGGAAAGCTACGACAGGCTAGCACAATGTCCCTGGCTACAAGGTCGGAAAAAAAGCGGAGAGATAGGCTACACCGATGTGTTGACAACGCGGGGACGGCTTGTAGGCGCGGAAAGTTGCAAGGCAAGCCGGCGCATCGCCATGGATCGGTCCAGCGCGGTGTATAGAGTTGGATGATTTGAAATCGTAGCTGTACAAGCGGCAGCCCACCTCTCGACTCAGGCAGCGTGGCTCCAATGGTGTGACGCACACCAGCTTCCCAAGAATCCATCGCGACAAATTCTTGACAAAATAGGCATGGCCCCCAAGTTTGTGACACTACCCACCAAGGTTTGACTGAGTTTTAGCTTGGCTGTGGCCGTGGTTGCTGCTATCGTGGTTGTTGCCATGATTGTGGTCATGCTTTGAAAAAATCTGTGCAGGAGTGCAGGGTTTCCACCAACGTTGGCGATTTCCCAAATTTCTGATCACAGCATCTGGCATCGGTGATGCTTCGAAAAAAATCTGCGCAGGAGGCAGGGGCTCCACCAACATTGGTGGGTAGCGCTCACAAAATTAGCGTCCCCTACATCCATTTCCACATCCTTGGCATTCACTTACCACTGGATGGTTGGTCCTGCTTCGCCTTCTTCGCCTCCTGCTCATGCTCTCCGTCTCCGTCTCCGTCGGACCCTTGCAAGCGCTTCCTCTGGGCGTTGAGGCTTGACAGCTCTTGAGACTTGACAGCAATCTCAAGGTCAATGGCCTGAAGGAATTGCTTCCTCGGTGCAACATCGCGAGCAGCCAGCACTTCTGCCCCCGTCTTCATGGACAGGGAGCAAATGTGAACTTCAAGTTTGCCATCAACAATGCTGGCTTTGGGCACGTTTGCCTCATGGCAGGCCCAATAGTCCACGGGCGAGGTGGCACAGTCCACATAGGTGAAGCCAGGGGGCAACTCCACCGTGGACAGCACTTTCACTGGGAAAGACATTGTTGTACCTTTGCACAGGAAGAAGGCCAACATTCCAGCGGTCTCGGCATCAGGGAACAACACAGCGGAAGCATCATCGGACAGTGGGTCCTCATCCCGTCGCCGGAGGACCATGTTCTTCCGGAGCACATCGCGGATCATTGGAGCCCTGGGCAAGATGAACTTGGTACCAGGAGCAAGCAGATTTGGTTCTGATGTCTATCTATTGAAGCCTGGTGTGTTGTTTCCCTCCAAACCCATAACTGCCCAAGGAGCAGACACATTCCAAATTGACATGGTTATCATTTTTCCGTGCTCTATGGAAAAGATACAGGTAATAATGGTAATATCATAGTCTAACAAAAACAACAGGAAGAGACAAGCCCGCAGAGTCAAGGAGCCACCAAGATCTTTGCCAAACAAATGAGCGCAGGCAGGACAATATCTACAAGAGATTGGACAATAACAAGACCTGGAAAGCAAAACGACGCAGGTGGTTCGGAATACTTGGGAAGCACCAAACATCTAGGGCCCACTTGTCAATCACCCCAATGAAATAGCCAAGTTGCCCAACCACCTCTGAAGTCAGCATGAAGAAATTCCAAGGCTTCGTGCCGCCTGCAATCTGGTCACTTCGGCACTGCACCAGGAAGTCCTCAAAAACGAACTTCTTGTCCAGTTGCTCCTGCTTGGTTTTGTTCCGCTTACCTTGGTGTGTTTGTGTTCTCGCTTTGTTGTGGCATGCATGTCATGCTCTTCTTCGTGGTCTCTCTCTGTGTCCTTTCATGCAAGGCCTGCGCAAGGTGCACAACATGCAAATGCACGAATGGAGGTGCAAAAAAATACAAAACCTGCCAAAGGTCAGGAGTCGTTGGCCCTGAAAAGGCCGCCGCCGATCCAGTAGGGTTGGACACCAAGGAGAAGGAATCTCCGCAGGCAGCTTCTAAGTGCTTGTGCAAACGCGTGAGGTTCTTCTTGGTGAATGCTTGGTTCTCGAGGACGAACGGGACGAAGACTCTCTCCAGTGAAATGGGGTCGTACAAGCGCTGTGCGAGCAAGCACCATTTCATGAACTCCGGTGTGCGCCCCAGTGTCTTGTAAAGCTTCTTGCTTATGTGCCGGACCGCTTGCACATCCGACCTCTGCGCCAGCATGACAATCCTATCCCCAGTGCAATCCGTCTCCTCTACAGTGCTGCCGGGGCCATGGTTGCGCAAGCGGTGGGGCAATGAGATTGGCACCGCGGTGGCCTGTTTGATGAGGCCGGAGCATCTGTCTGCACGTCTCTTGCTTGCTAGCCTGTCGGCTGCTGGCCGGCGCTTTACCATGGCAACTGCGGGTACACTGCAAACAAACAGAACCAAACACTGCAAACAAAATCTTTGTGTGGGCAAACCTTGTTGGCAAATGTGCTTTGCGCATCAACCGGTGCAAACCATTGCAAACCTATCAGCATGCCATGCTGCAAAGGCGCTGCTGTTTGTGCTGCGAGTCTGGGGCAATCGGGGTGCATAATCTGAGACACAGAATGCCTGGGCAATCTGACCCAACATGATGTGTATCAAAGCCCAACTCGCGCATTCTTTTTCTTCTTGAAGCTGCACAGGTTGGGCTTGGGCGCATTGTCTTATGGACACTGTTCGGGAACAGAGTAGATGGTTTACCCGGCACACAAAATTCCAGCAAACTTAGCAACAAGTTGACATAGGTTTCTGACGCGGAAGGCTTCATGTCACCATGTTTTGCATTCACAGGAGTTGTGCGAGAGGGCAGCACATCTCCAACAAAGAGAGCATTTCAAGATCCCGTGTGTAGTCTGCGGCTGATGTTCCGCTTTCTTCACAACTTTGGAAACAATGACTTCAAGACAACTTCATAGATAACCTATATACTATAGACTCTAGACTTTCAGATGCCTCAGTGACTGGTTCAGAGGCAGCTGCTGTTGAGACTCGATGGACATCTTGTTCAAATAGGTCATTTTAAGACCAAGGGGTCACCATGGGATCACCATCACACCATGGGATCACCATCATCGGCGAGCTCTACGCGGCTTCCAGGCTCGAACTCACGGGATTCATCGAATGCAGGCTTCACTTGAAGCCATTCCGCGGGCATGGACCAGGGGAAAACATGAAATCAAATTGCCCAAAATGTTCCATACCGAATTGCGTGAAACCTCCAAAGGTTTCCGAAAACCACTGCGGGCCAAATCAGAAAATCCACGCAGCATGTAAAACCATGAAATTTGATGAAACTTGAGCGCATGGCAGCCTCTCTTGCAACAGGGCTTGACCAAGACGATGCCTTCAACACTGGCTATTTCATGTGGGAAACCAGTTGTTGTCATTCTGAGGGGCACAGTTTAGTTCAGTGGCACCCATAAACTAGAGCAAGCGGGACGCAGGGTACTGAACCGTACCCAACTTGGAAGTTGATCAAAAATACACACTGTAACAACGACAGCACTCTACCTTCAAGGCCAGCTACGTTTGCAAGAGATGCGTGGCACCTTCAAAGTCAGCTACGTTTGCAAGAGATGCATGGCACCTTCAAAGTCAGCTACGTTTTGAAAGAGATGCATGGCACCTTCAATGTCAGCTACGTTTTGAAAGAGATGCATGGCACCTTGAAATGTCAGCTATGTTTGCAAGAGATGCATGGCACCTTCAAAGTCAGCTACGTTTTGAAGAGATGCATGGCACCTTCAATGTCAGCTATGTTTGCAAGAGACGCATGGCAGCTTCAAAGTCAGCTATGTTTGCAAGAGACGCATGGCATCTTCAAAGTCATCTAGGTTTGCAAGAGATGATTGGAACCCTTCACCGGCCAGTGAGCCAGAATGAGTAGGTCGCGTATCGCCGCAACAGTGTGCACACTGATGTACACAACCTTGTCACACATCATGCTCATTGCTCAAGTATTGCATCTTTGATGGATTTTGTTGACTTGCCCCGACAATGCAGATAACTGCCACGGGACGAGCAAAGTAACCAACCCTCTTCACCAACTGTACGTCCCTTCAACTTGTCAGCCTTCTGCAAAGACGGATCAACATACACATACAACTTCAATATAATATGGAGATATAATATTGAGAACACAAGAAATGAAACCAACATATCAGATATATCATCCGCATTTACAAGTATAAATCTCCGTTAGTTCTTCATACGTGATTGAAACTACAAATTCTTCATACATGAGTGACACTACGAAGTTGTTTGGCCAAAACAAGACCGTGTGTTGTAGTAAAAAAATAATATCATGTGAAATATCAGAATTAATTAAATAACTTGTTTTTGAAAGTACGGAGCTGTGTTTTTTCTTGTTGATTTTGCTGTATCTTTTTTCTTTTCCATTTTCTGGTTTTCACAGGCCTACCTGGATCCAACCAATATAGAGACATAATATATATATATATATGTGATGAGGGATGCCTTAAGGGGATACCCCCGTCAACATACCTCAG
>CAMXCT020000224.1:1825331-1907831 GCA_947184155.2 Cladocopium goreaui | reverse complement strand
TAATCTATCATCACAATTTATCATCATAATCTATCATCACAATCTATCATCACAGTCTATCATCATAATCTATCATCATAATCTATCATAATCTATCCAATTCTCTTCTAGATGCAGTATTCACACATCGAATTGGTTCACGGGAAAATTGACAGGAAACCCCACATTTGGATCATGAAACCATGGTGTCAACCGTAGGTTTTCGCTCCAAGCCAATGATTTTCCATTCGTTTCAGGCACTGAAACAGGCGGATCCCAAATGTCACGGGTGCTGCTGTAGAAGGAGTTCCACACGCTGCGCAGGTCCTTATCAGGATGCCCGTTACCAACCATTCATGAGCATCAGGAATCATCCGTCGATCATCCCCTATTTCATGGCAAACCTTGGGTGCCCAGGTTAACTCGTCTCTCAATGTCATAGCAATCATCATCGTTCCTCCCATTTATTAGACAGAAATTCTAACCAACCCAGCTGATTCCGAAACCTACCATTCACCAAGGACGACCAATGTGGCAAACCCAACGACAAAACAAGCCTCAATTTCAGAGGGGGTATAAACATGTATAAACCCTCCGGATTTGGAGCTTCATGGCCTTGGGTTTGACCACATGTACCCTCTGGTAAACTAACATAGTAACATAGCTATAGAAAATCACCATTTTTCATGGGAAAATTCACTATTTCTATGGCCATTTTCAATAGCTACGTTAGTCATAACCAGAGGGTATATCATCTATCCAGTATCATATACCATCTAGTGGATAGTTATATCATCTATTCCATGTCATTGATATATACCATTGATATCATCTATACCAGAGGGTAACGTCTGCGTTTTTTTTTTCGATCGAGGCACGTTGTTTTGCATGAAACTCTGCAACGCATTGGACTCCTCTGGGATCGGCACTTGACTCCCTTGGCTCATGTCCTCGGGGCGCAGACAATGGCTATTCCAGGATCCTAAATTGGAGGTACCCAACATATATAAGGCCTGTATAAGGCCTATGTAAGGGGATATATCCCCACAAAATATGACCTCAAAAATGGTACTAACGTACCTCCATTTTAGGATCCTGGAATTCCCAGTGAGTCGTTGTGATGCCATCACAATTCTCACAAATGACGGGCACATTGTACATCCAATGATAAAACAACGCCCTTTGTAAATCCAATGGGAAACCACACACCTTCACACACCCAACTGTACCCTTTTCTCTTGAACCAGCCCAAGTACTTCCTCGTGCTGTTACTGTACCCAGGCGTTCCCGTGTATGGCATGTGGGTGTAAATTATGAACCATACACATATCTGAACATTATGCTTGACTATTCACCAAGAAACATGGGATATCGGATAAGGCAAGGTTTATCCTGCACCACCAAAAGCTTATCATCATAAATGCTTCATGCACTGCTTGCCACTACTTATCACATTAGATTCCCAAACAGCTCAAGTCTCTTGAGCCTCACCAAAAAGATAAATCCAGTTTTCGTGGTTAAAAACACGTCCGTTCCCAACCAAACATCATTTCCCAAACCAAGTTCTTCTTCAGTCACAGTCTGGCGGCCATATCTTCGAAATCCACTTCTGTGTTGGCATCCAATGACCTCAGCCATGGCCAGAAGCCGCAAGCTGCCGTTGTGCACGTAATTAGCATGTTATTTCTGGAAAGGATGTAAGAAGAATGTCCGTGAAACCATGCATAACATGCCAAATCACATTAGGGTGAAACCAGCGAAACCTCAATTTCATGGAATTTCTCTGTGATTCGTATCCTCCACCAGCCTGCGATGTGGGATTCACAGCAATCGTCACACCAAATGACCTCGATTCCTGGGGTGATTTCTATATACATATGATATACGGCTTGGACAATGAGTTTCCTCTAAAAAGGGATGGTTTTCCAAAGGTTATGTTAACTTGCTGGAGGGTATATCACACACACATATATATATATATATCATATATCATATATCATATATTTCACAAGCATTATTCACAAGCCTTTTCATAGTTCCCACAATGGCATTGTGGATGCATGAAAAGCCGCCCAAAAAATGTCGGCATTGATCATCCCACGGGGATCAGTCTATAGCTATAAACATCATGATTAATGAGGGTTAATCAAACTTAATATAGATTAATATAGTTATAGCTAAGTTTAATCATAGTGATAAATATTAATATCATAGTGATCATAGTTAAACCATATTAATATTAATATCATAGTGATCATAGTGATTAATATTCATGTTAACATAGTGAACACTACAATTTTCATCACTATGAATATGTGTATCTAAAAAAAAAATCACTATATGAATATCTATATTCAATCACGGGTTAATCATGGTTCATCACCATCTACCCTCTGGTAATTTAACATAGCGAACTGGAAAATCACCATTTTTCATGGGAAAATCCACTATAAATGGCCATTTTCAATAGCTGTTTTGACATAACCAGAGGGTAAACATCACGTCCCTCACTTTGTCGAAGCGGCCAGATTTCCGGCAGCCCGGAGCGCGCCCAGCGCCGGCCCAAGTGATGCAGCTGTTGGATGCGGTGCACCTCGTTGTCGGTGCCGCTGGACCTCGTTGGTTGATACGGCGCGGCTTAAGATGGAAAGATATGGAGATTAAAATCTGATATGGATAGTATATATGATTTAGATGAGGTTATGAATGGTTATGAATCATCACTGATGTATGCCAGAGGTATGAATGGTTATGAATGGTTATGAATTACTAATACCCAGAGGATCCATGTATGGAATATTTACCTACATTGACCCCTAAAGTATTTTTTTAAATAATCCCAATGTAGGTAAATATTCCATACATGGATCCGTAGGGATATATACTAATATGATTTAGATTAGGTCAAATGAATCATCACTGATATATGGAGATGTTCGGATTTTCGGAGACTGATTTAATCTGATTGGATTGAACATCAATGATTTAACCCATTTATATATATATATATATAATGAAGATATATATATATATTATATTGATATCTATGGAAAATCATGATAGATTTCAGTATATGTCAAAATCTGTCAAAACCCCAGACATACCTTTTTGGCAAAACCTGATGGAAGCAGCAAATCTTGGAGATACCATGGAGTATGATATAAGAATGTAGCCATTATTAATAGATGGTTATTCCATTTATAGATGGTTTACCTATTAATTAATTATTATCTATTAATATGATATAATATACCATCTGGTTATGACTAACGTAGCCATGGAAAATCATCATGAAATTAATAGGTAAACCATCTATTTCGATTGGCTATGTTAAAATGACCAGATGGTAATGTGATCATTGCGATCAACCAATGACCATTAAAAAAAACAAGATGAAGCCCACGAACCCGAATGCTCACACGTATGTTAATGGTACAGATGTCAAAACACATGGTTATGCAGTCACGCACAATACCTTTCTGCAATAGTTTATTTGAACAGTCTTGTGCATGTTTGCCCTGTTACCAGTCTGCAGTGTGGAGTGGAAAGTGTAGAGTGTGGAGTGTGGAGTGTGAAGTAAGGAGTGTGGAGTGTAAAGTGTGGAGTGGGCAGTGTAGAGTGTGTAAAATGTAGAATGCGGAGTGTAAAGTGTAGAGTGTGGAGTATGGAGTGTAAAGTGTAGAGTGTAGAGTGTGGAGTGTAGAGTGTGGAGTGAGGAGTGTAAAGTGCAAAGTGTGGAGTGTGGATGGAGTGTAAAGTGAGGAGTGTAAAGTGTGGAGTGAGGAGTGTGGAGTGTAAAGTGAGGAGTGTGGAGTGAGGAGTGTGGAGTTTGTAAATTGTAGAGTGCGAAGTGTAGAGTGTAAAGAGTAGAGTGTAAAGTGTAGAGTGTGGAGTGTAGAGTGTAGCGTGTGGAGTGTGGAGTGGAAAGTGTAGAGTGTGGTGTGTAAGGTGTGGAGTGTGGAGTGTAAAGTGTGGAGTGTAGAGTGTGGAGTGTGGAGTGTAAAGTGTCGAGTGTGGAGTGTAAAGTGTGGAGTGTGGAGTGTAAAGTGGAAAGCGTGTAGTGTAAAGTGTAAAGTGTGGAGTATAGAGTGTATAGTGTAGAGTGTAAAGTGTAGAGTGTGGAGTGTGGAGTGCAAAGTGTGGAGTGTAAAGTGTAGAGTGTGGAGTGTGAAGTGTAAAGTGTGGAGTGTAAAGTGTGGAGTGTAGAGTGTAAAGTGTGGAGTGTAAAGTGTGGAGTGTGGAGTGTGGAGTGGAAAGTGTGGAGTGTGAAGTGTGTAAAGTAAGGAGTGTGGAGTGTAAAGTGTGGACTGTGGAGTGAGCAGTGTAAAGTGTGGAGTGTAAAGTGTGGAGTGAGGAATGTAAAGTGTGGAGTGTGGAGTGTAAAGTGTGGAGTGTGGAGTGGAAAGTGTGGAGTTGAAGTGCGGAGTGTAAAGTAAGGAGTGTGGAGTGTAAAGTGTGGAGTGTGGAGTGAGGAGTGTAAAGTGTGGAGCGAGGAGTGTAAAGTTTAAAGTGCGGAGTGTGGAGTGCACAGTAAAGTGTGGAGTGTGGAGTGCGGAGTGTGGAGTGGAAAGTGTAGAGTGTGGAGTGTGGCGTGTAAAGTGGGGAGTGTAGGGTGTAGAGTGTGGAGTGAGGAGTGTAAAGTGTAAAGTGTAAAGTGTGGAGTGTGGAGTGTAAAGTGTAGAGTGTGGAGTGTGGAGTGTGGAGTGGAAAGTGTAGAGTGTAGAGTGTGGAGTGAGGAGTGTAAAGTGCAAAGTGTGGAGTGTGGAGTGCAAAATGAGGAGTGTAAAGTGTGGAGTGAGGAGTGTGGAGTGTAAAGTGAGGAGTGTAAAGTGTAAAGTGAGGAGTTAGAGTTTGTAAATTGTAGAGTGTGAAGTGTGGAGTGTAAAATGTAGAGTGTGGAGTGTGGAGTGTAAAGTGTGGAGTGTAGAGTGTAAAGTGTGGAGTGTGGAGTGTAAAGTGTGGAGTGTGGAGTGGAAAGTGTGGAGTGTGAATTGTGTAAAGTAAGGAGTGTGGAGTGTAAAGTGTGGACTGTGGAGTGAGGAGTGTAAAGTGTGGAGTGTGGAGTGTAAAGTGTGAGTGTGGAGTGTAAAGTGTGGAGTGATAAAGTGTGGAGTGTGGAGCGTAAAGTGTAGAGTGTGGAGTCTGGAGTGGAAAGTGTAGAGTGTGGAGTGTGGAGTGTAAAGTGAGGAGTGTAAAGTGTGGAGTGTGGAGCGAGGAGTGTAAAGTATAAAGTGTGGAGTGTGGAGTGTACAGTAAAGTGTGGAGTGTGGAGTGCGGAGTGTGGAGTGGAAAGTGTAGAGTGTGGAGTGTGGTGTGTACAGTGGGGAGTGTGGAGTGAAGAGTGTGGAGTGAGGAGTGTAAAGTGTAAAGTGTGGAGTGTGGAGTGTAAAGTGTAGAGTGTGGAGCGTGGAGTGTGGAGTGGAAAGTGTAGAGTGTAGTGTGTAGAGTGTGGAGTGTGGAGTGTAAAATGTAAAGTGTGGAGCGTAGAGTGTAAAGTGTAGAGTGTGGAGTGTAGAGTGTAAAGTGTAGAGGTAAAGTGTAGAGTGTGGAGTGTAGAGTGTAAAGTGACGAGTGTAAAGTGTGGAGTGAGGAGGGTGGAGTGTGGAGTGTAAAGTGGAGAGTGTGGAGTGTGGAGTGGAAAGTGTGGAGTGTAAAGTAAGGAGTGTGTAGTGTAAAGTGTGGAGTGTGGAGTGTAAAGTGTAGAGTGTGGAGTGTAAAGTGTAGAGTGAGGAGTGAGGAGTGGAAAGTGCAGAGTGCAGTGTAAAGTGTGGAGTGTGGAGTGTAAAGTCTCAGGTGAGGAGTGAGGAGTGTAAAGTGCAAAGTGTAAAGTGTGGAGTGTAAAGTGTAGAGTGTGGAATCTAAAGTGTAAATTGTGGAGTGTAAAGTGTAGAGTGAGGAGTGCGGAGCTTCCCCCATAGACACGGCGACGCCACAGGAAAACCAGAGACTCGAGACAAGACACGTGGAGGCAGAAAAACCAGCATTTCGTACGAGACTTCCTCCAATTTTGACATTTTCAACACATTATCAAACAGGTTGGAATGTCACAAAGTGCCATCCCTGCCACGCAAAAGGACATGACAACCTGCTTGGACACATTCGAATAGGAGATATTTTCCAGCTTCCCCCATAGACACGGCGACGCCACAGGAAAACCAGCGACTCGAGACAAGACACGTGGATGCAGAAAAACCAGCATTTCGTACGAGACTTCCTCCAATTTTCACAGTTGGCAACATGACAAAAGGACAAGTTTTGCAGCTTCCCCCATAGACACGGCGAAGCCACGGGAAAACCAGAGACTCCAGACGAGACACCTGGGAGCACCAAAACGAGCATTTCGTACGAGACTTCCTCCAATTTTCACTCTTTGCAACTTCAAAATCGACGTTTTCCTACGAGTTTTCCTTAGAACCTGAAAATTTGCAACCTCAAAATCGATGTTTCGTGCGAGGCTTCCGTCAATTTTCAGCACATCGCACCAAATGCCACGCCTGCCACGGAATTTGCACCTTGTCGCCACTTGACGCAGCCCTGCCAATGCGATTTGCAATAAACACGCAACACGACACGTCTAAAGTGCTGCGCCTGCCACGAAAAATGACGATGGACACGTCCAAAGTGCTGCGCCTGCCACGAAAAATGCAACACATCTTCTGAAAACGTCGCAAAAGTATTGCGCCTGCCACACAAAACGACTTTCGACACGTTACAGAACACTTCTGAATGTCACAAAGTGCCACGCCTGCCACGCGAAACGAAGCAACGAGACGTCTGAAACCTCCAAAAATGACCACCTCTGCAGAACTTACCATAAGCACGGCCATACGGTCCTCACGCGAACGGTTGCGAACGGTTGCGACCGTGAACGCAACGTCGAGCGAACACACCCTCAACCCCCAGAACCCCAAAGTGAAACGGGAACCCTTGCTACGCATTCGGGAAAAAAAAATGCAAAAAAAAACACGATATTATCTGATCCATGCGACATTGAATGTTGAATTCAGGGTCCATATCAATGCCCCTTCACCGAGTTGCAAGTGAGTGGTACACACGTAAAATTGCCTCAGCTGCCGCTCAAAACTCTGGTACTCCCATCAGACGTTTGACGTTTCAACCATGATTCCCCATATTTTTTTGAGGGAGGTTTGGCGTGGTGATTATATCAAAGGAAACCACATACTAAGACTTGAAATTTGCATCATAAACCATGATTCCCCCCATTTCAATCCATTTCAGGGGGAGTTTCTCATCACAATATCCCCAATTTCATCAGCCCAGCATAGCCCAGCTTCTGTCGATGAAGTCGGTGATCCAGATCTTTGAACTGCAACAGGACGCGCACTGCGGCCTGGTCGCTCTGGCTGCATCCTGCAACATGACATGAGGGGTCCTGGAACTAAAAGGTGGGGCCCCCCAGTGATGTGAATGTTGGTTGAAACACCCCATGAAGACAATAGTTATATAATGTTAATATCATTAATATAGTTATTTTCCCCCAGAAACCAAAATTATTGGAGTTATGAACCAAAGTAGCCATCGTTTGAGGGCACCACCTTGTATAGTGGCGCACCAAAAAGATGCCAAAAAGGCTGGAACCAGGATGTTGCAGAAGGTACTTCGATGATCATAATTTGTGTCAACGGTTAAAAGGATTCAATATTTTTTTGCACGATAATCTACGGCTCATGGAGATTCAGCTGTCTGTACAAATTATGATCTGCTGATCTGTCACCCCTGAAGGTAGCCACAAAAAGAAAGTGGCAAAAATTGTAAAACAGAACATCAACTAATGGGTCCCTGTTATTTCCCTATTACCCTCTGGTAATTTGTCACATAGCTATTGAAAATGGCCCAGTCGAAATAGTGGGTTTTCCCATTTTTCCCATTAAAAATGGTGGATCTTTCCATAGCAAACTGTTAGTTTACCAGAGGGTATGTCCCTATGACTCAAGGCACAAATCAAGGCATCTCCAGGCATTTCGCATCGACCAAGGGCCAGCCAGTTCCCATCACTCCTGGCTCGTCCGAGTTCCCATCAAGGTAGGAATCGATATCTTTGTCGCCCGGCAGAACCAGGAATTCCTCACCAGAGATGCCCAGGGATGCCCCGGAACCATGGGAACCATCCCGTTCCCCCCGTTCCGCTTCTTGGAACTTGTTTGGCACAAATGTACACATCTACACCATGTTGTGAGTAGATATATGTTATACGTTGCATCAATGATGTTGGTTTATAGTGTTTATATGTAAGACTCTAAGACGGGAACAGTTCAGAGTTCAGTAAGACAGTACCCTTTTATGTCTCGGAGTCTGGTATGGGTGGCAATGGGTTCTTCACTGGTGGTGTAATTGACCAGGAGCAGATCAACCTTCCAGCTATATTAGGTGGTTTCAGCCCTGCTATCCCAGAATTCAATGAGTCAATTGATGTTTTCGTAGTTGTGGTTAATGAACCATACCAGCCACAGAGACCAGCAAACAAATCTAAAACTATCAACCTTTCAGCCATTCGAAGGGTGTCTTCGGCTTCATAAAGTGATAGCCTACGTCCCCTGTCTCATTGATCTGGAGGATAGCTAGGCGGCTGCCCCCAGGTCTCAGGCCAGAAGGCTGGGTCCCCGATGATGTCAAAGCGATCCTCTCGCCAAAAGATGGCTTGACCATCATCATCGATGGGCCACTCCTTGCCATCAAACTTCCTCAGCGTCATGGCACAGGGGAATTCTCCCGTCAGCACCTGGCCTTTGGAGCTTTCAAACGCTACAGTGGCTGCGGAATCCTGCACCAGTTGGTAACTAAGTTGGTAACTAATAGCAGTAACTAATAGTAACTAATAGTACCCTCTGGCTATTTAACATAGCCATGGAAAATGGCCCATAGAAATAGATGGTTTACCTGGGTTTACCTATTAAAAATGGTGATGTTCCATGGCTATGTTAAATAACCAGATGGTAAGTATATGAAACACTTAGTAAATCATGGGGTAAATATCATGGGATCACTAAACCATCTACCAGCTGCACCATCCGATCCGCTGGCGCAGTCGAGCAACGCCTTGTGGCCGCCGTCTTTCACTCGTTTCTCCAGGAAGTGACCTCTCAAGGATGGCCAAAATGATAGCACCATCAACCATAGTATAGTTTTGTTCATGGGGATTTACCCTCTGGTAAATTAACATAGACCCCGAAAATCACCAATTTTTAGAGGAAACTAATCTTCCAACCCTGGTAAACTAACACATATTTGGGGTTTTACCCTCTGGTAAACTAACAGTTTGCTATGGAAAGATCCACCATTTTTAATGGGAAAAATGGGAAAATCCACTATTTCGACTGGGCCATTTTCAATAGCTATGTGACAAATTACCAGAGGGTATAGGTTTTTTTTCATGGGGATTTAATTGGCTTAATGGAATTTACTGTGCTATCTTTGGGATATATGATAGTTACTCTTCAATGTATTTTACACAGCTGTGGAAGCCATGACCCATGTAGCTCGATGATTTACCTTTTGATTTGATGGTGATGTTCCATAGCTATGTAGCAAATTACCAATCTAGTGTCACCCAGGAGGAACTCAAACTGATGTGCTGACTTTGTCACTCTCTCTCTCTCTCTCTACATGGTCATTTCTTTCATTTTCACCTCTCTGGAATTGTAATCGCATGGTTCACACCAGCGGCCCATGTTTTTTTATTCGTAATTGCATGAAATTCATAGAAAGAAAACACATCAAAAATATCTATTATTATAGATATCATGCATCATATATCCATATCAATCATATCATATATCCAAACCAATCCATATCAATCCATATCATCCTTCCAATTTGGCGAGGCACGGGCCGTGGATTTGCCACGTTTCCAGCCACTCTTTGGCGCGAAGGACCACTGTGATTGGACCAGCCTCTCGCCTCGTGAAGCTCCTTGGGAATGCCATTGAAGTAGTAAATTAAATTATAACCAGGGGTAAATTAATGCAAAAAGATAGTAAATAAATAAATTCATGTAAATTACACTTTTCTATCTGAGGGGTTCTGTATGAATTTTCTTGAACGCATCTAGTGGAAAGATCTCATATTCCTCCAGTTGTGGCTGAAGAACCTGATCTTCTTCACCCCGTGGAGTTCATCCAAAGTCCAGCCATACGCCTGGTGGTGCAAGTATGAGCTTACAAATGGCTACAACCGTGGTTATAAAATGTTACCCTCTGGTAAACTAACATAGACCCTGAAAATAGACTAGTTTTAATCCAACCCCTATCTGCCAGGGTCTATGTTAATTTATCAGAGGGTATAAAACCCCAAATATGTGGCATATGGGGCCCCTATGGTGAAATCTATGGTGAAATCTATCCTCCCAGCACGGCGGGCTTGAAGCGAGGCACTATAGCTTCCCTCTCTGTCCTTCAACGGCTGGTACTCCTGCTCTCATGGATATCTCACGCGGGGAGGATCCCAGCCAAATTCCACAAAGACAGGCATATTCTGAATATGATGTTGTTTATATCACCTGAAACATTTGATACCGTATACATAGTTCACAATCTGGTCATATCCAAGATACCCTGTCTGAGCTTGTCCATATGGTATCTGAGAAGACTCGCAATTCTTCACTTGTCATTTGATTCATGCTTATTTGATCTTACTTGTTTGACATGTCCAGCAATCCAGCAATTGGCCTCTTTTCCCTGCTATGTTCATATTTGAATGACCTCTTTGGGGAAACCAAGAGCTGCTGGGGCTTGATCCTTGGCGTTGCTGCTACTGCAGGCATAGCCCAGCTGTTTCAGCTCGGACGCCAAAAAGCTGAAATTGTCCACCTCCTGCGGTCGCACTTGGGATGCCTCGACCTCTGGGTCCTCTGAAAATTTGGGATGGGCCCATCAAAACCCAATAAACATCCAGAAGTTTATCATGATTATGTCGCCACTTCATTGTTTTTTGGCACTCAATCACTCAAGTTCATGATGTTCCGCATGAAAACTGCGCTTTTAATGGTGCATGACCAGTCTGGGCGGTCCTGGAAGCATATAACATCAGGCTTCAACAGCGACACAAACCACACCTGGGATAGATTTGAAGGGAAATTCTCCATCCATCCAGATCTTTTTTGTGAAAAACACAATGTTTTCTGACGAAACGGCGTCAATTTTGCGAACCGTCAATTTTTGAGTTTGGCTTTACAAACCTCTTCATTGCCGTCAAAGCGAGGGTGTTCCTGTACATGTCAAACTGAAACCAAATCTGGGATGAGGCCCGCTTTTTTTTCCGCAATGAAATTGGCAAACAGGGACTGTCCGGTGGATCCTAGTGGTTCAACCATGAAGTTCCCAAAATGTGTCCAGTCCAAAACCCAAAAACTTTGTCTTTTGTGGAGACCTGGGGGGTTTGAAAGCCACGGGAGGCCACTGCCCCAAAGTCGCCGCAACACAAGGCAAACTGCCAACATAAACATATGAAGAATAAAACCATCGATCCATTTCAGTTCATTTCAACCCATTTCTATCCATGCTTTTCTGCATGTTTCTACCACGGTTCCTTTTGGCCAAAGTGCTACCCGAAGTACGCGGTGTTCAGGGCCAACCACTGCCTGGTCGTGGATTTCCTTCCCACAAGTGGTGTGTCGGAAAACAGGCTTTATCCCCCAAATTGTTAGTTTGATGATGATGATGATGATGATGATGAGGATGAGTAACTATGGGGATTTTGGGGTACCCTATTTTCAGACAAACCCAAGTGATTTCTTCATGATTTCCACGCAGCCTTCTCATTCACAGTCAGCTGACCAGTCTGCTCACCGCTGAGGTCCGGGTTGTACCTACCAGCCGCGAGAGGCTGGCCGCTAGGCCATTGAAAAGATTGATCTTTAAGGTTCATCTTCGCGGAAAACCATGATTTTTACCTCAAAGATAGGGATTACATTGATTACATAGATTGATTTAAAGAACAAAAACAACAGGGAGGATGTGTGTGTTTACTTTTGTAATGGGATAATATACGATAAGGTAGGTGGGTTCTTTTCTGGGATGACCCCCTGGGTGGTTTAATTGAGGAGCAACCCATGTTCAGAGCAAATGTTGTTCACCTGTGAAGGTATTCCACTTGATGTATCAGCCAAGGTTTATTGCTCTCTTGACATTCTACACGGCTCAAGTAGAAAGTCTGGGTATGGCCTGTGAAGGAAGATTGATCACCCCAACATGTTGCCTTCATATGAGCCTGCAAAAATCTGAGACGAAAAGTATACTCATCCTTTTTGGGATGTTCTTTAAAATCGTGGAAATCCGGAGGCCAGAGCTGACAAAACCTGCCGGCTCGGCCATTGATCCAAGGCACTTCTTCTTGAGATCCAAGCCTCGCTCCTCCTTTTGTGAAGGAGGCAGGCCCTTCATGGCCAGGACCTGAAGGATTTTGGAGGAAGCCATCGGATGAACGTCGTGGAGAAAACCAGAAATCCCCAGATGTCAATGGTGGACCTATGGGTCTGCTCAAATGAGAGTTGGTCAAATAAATATAAATATAAAATATAAATATAAACAAATATCCACAAACATCCTCTCTGGGAGAACCACAAAGTGCATAGATTCACCACTACGGCTAGAAATTTTGTGATTTAGAATCCCTGGCTGGATCCCCTTTAGGTATAGTGTGCTTGTACCGGTTGCCTCACGTATGCATGAATTAGGACCCAAAACTGTTTGTCTTTAGATGAGGTCATATGTGCAGCCCTTCTGTGCACGTCAAGGCATTTCAGTCACTAAATCGTTGTTACACCATGGATGCAACCTGGGCCAATCATAATTCCTCCGGTATATATATATATACTCAACCATGGCAGCTGGAGAATTCCTCTATATAACAAAAAATGGCATTCGCGTGGGAAAATCCTCTTTCTACAAATGGTGGATTTTCCCATGGCTGTGTTTGATTACCAGAGGGTAATCGATCATCCCAGATTCGCAGGAAACCCGATGCGATGGCACCAAGGTACCATGTTGCAGGCCATGCGTGCGAACTCTTCCCACATCACTTCATGTTCTCCTTCTTCACCTCTCAGGGGCACCAAGATTGCTGTTTGCATGAGAAACACATATGATAAACCATCATCATTTGGGGGCTGCCCTATTTTCGGAGATGCCAAGGTGCATCGCCAGTTCTAGCAGTTATATAGGGGCTATCGTCAACCAACTGGGATGACACTTGGGAACCTGATGGGGTCCGTCTTGGTTGGAAACCTGCCAAGACACAAAACACATTTCGTTGACCCTTTTTAAACTATGGATAAATTGTATAAATGTACCAAAATCATGTAGCAAATGCCGATAACCAAGGGGGCCATTTAATTTGACACATGTATCGTAGCAAAAACGGCTGTTTTTTTCCATCCATCCCATATTAGGCAGAATCCAGGCCATACCAGGAGCATATGAAAAAACGCTCCTGGATTGATGACCATCCCCCCAGTATGGTTGAAAATTCTCAAGATATTTCTACCATTTCTTGACATGAATGATTTATCACTTAAATGTCCGCAATGAAATGAATGTGATTTGGAAAATATTTTTGGTAAAAAAAAAAAATACGATCAAATATTTGTACACAATCCAACTAACTTGACCATGACACGTGTTCAACATCCTGGAGTAATACAGGCATTTAAACTGATGCGGTGATCCATCCAACCTGGTCATCAGGCCGATGGCATTCGAACTTTTGGGACCCATTTCTATCCAGGTGACTTTCACATCAAATCCTGAAGATTTCAGATTGCAATTCATGTGGGTAAAACAGCGTCATAAACCACCCATGACTTCCTGGGAATTGTTTATATATATAATCCACCTATAGGACCTATAAAAATGGTGATGACTGGGGGCATCTGGAATCTGGATCACCAGTGACCCCAACCCTTGGGCCATTACCGCCCTATTCTCGACAAAATGGCAATTCTTCCAGCATTAGTAACGTTGATTTTCCCATTAAACCTCCACTAAACCTCCATTTACAATAGATTTTCAAGTGCCAGAGGGTTTCTTAATTGAATAAATCGCCCGGTAAACTGGTAAATTGGGGAGGTTTAATGGGAGATTTGTTGCCAAATTGGACCAGTTACCAATCTCCCAGTTACTTTGATTTCTGGAGGGTTTGTTAATTGGGGGATAGATGGTCCATTTATAATGGGAAAACCATAGGAAAACCATAGGAAAATGGAGGTTTACCCTCTGGTAAACGTTTACATAACTATGGAAAATCACAATTTTTAATGGGAAATTCACATTGATGAATTGGGGAGATGGTAACTGGTGCATTTTTTCCCACCTTCGCGCCAGACGTAGCTGCGATAGCCCTGGGACGACAACTTGGCCGCGGTCCGCAGGTCTTCGGGGCGACCACTCTCCAGGAGTTTCTGAAGAAATTGATCCTGCGCCATTGATCCCAAGGGGACCCTTGAGGATATCAAACCATGGTGAAATCTGGTGAAATGTGTTGAAATGTGGTGAAATGCTGAAGTTATCAATGGCTAAATAAGGCTAATAACATGGCCATAATATGACCATAATATTGCCAAATGCAGTTAGGTATAAGTTGTTGTGGTAGTGAAACTACCCGTTGATTTCTCAACAAAGCAGTGGGAAAAGGATCAAGAAGGATCCATGGCTGGAGCCACACCGGCCACATATCAGGCATATTCAAAAGGGTTGATTTAAAAAATGGGGATGTATCCATGTTCCTTTAGGAAATGGTGAATATAACATCATATAGCTATCTCCACTCTTCCCTGTGACTAATTCAAAGTGAAGATGAATGATCCTAATTTCAGCTTTCAAATTGAACATATGCTTGCACATATTCCTTTCAAGAGCCAGAAAGTCGCATCATTAGGGGTGCCAAATTGCGCCATGCCCCCACCCATTGCATGATATTCAGCAGCCGCAAATCATCAGGTCAAATCAAAATACTTGACAAACCTGCAACAAGCATATAGTACTGTATATCTATCGATATATATATATATATGTATAGATATGTGTGTGTGTGGTACAGAGTATGTAGTACAGTATAGTATACAGTATGTAGGATGTAGTATGTAGTATATCTAATATATATATATAGTTATTATTATATATATATATATAACACGGTAGATAGTCACAACAACAATACTGCACTGCTCTTAGTCCATGCTAGGCGCGTAGCCAAGCGGCGGAGCGATCCACATGGTTCCTGGAGACCAAAGGCATCATAAAACCCTCTGGGACTAAGCCTTCCTGAGCCGCGGGGCTTCCAAGGCTTCCGGCCGCCATGGGACTTGGAATTGGAACAAAAAAGCTGGTGCCTCAGATTGAAAGTGGGGATTTTGATTTAACCGAAAACAATGGGGATTGAATGAGATGTATACCTGATCTATGATAGCTAAGTTGGTTTCTCACTCCAATAACCAGGACTTCTGGTAGACATAATATGTAACCAGTGAATTGGCTTATAAACCCATTTATAACTGCTGGGCACCACATTAGCTAATGTCAAGTTCATTTGGCCTCAGCCAAATGGGTATCCTGGGTTGGTGGTTACATTTCCATCCATTTCCATCAACATGCAGGTCGTTTTTTGGCAAAAATCACCCGAGGTAAGCTAAGGAATCCATATCGGCACCCGCCACCCATGATCTCCGAGCTGCTGCTAGCAGGTTCCACTGCAACACACGCCTGAGGTCACCAAAAAAAGATAACGAGGACGTGAACATTGGAAACCACCCCTATCTGATTGGTTGATGGGTTTTAATGGGGTGTTTTCCAATGTTCACGTCCTATTATTCTGATTATTCTTTGGGGTGTTTCCAATGGGGTTTCAAAACCATCATCTCATTATTCTGATTGGTTGATGGGTTTCCCTGTTAGAACAATGGTACTTTTCATGGCTCACATAGTGCCAAAATATGCCAAAATGATGTTCCCAGTAATTATCCCCTTTTAACATCTTTTTAGTCCCATTAAGGCTTAAAATATATAGCCGGACTCCGGAAAAAATTGAACCCTTCAAATTATATACGACCACTCTCGATCAGCTTTGGTAAGCCTCGGCCCATTGCTCTTGATCCTGGGTCTGGGTGAAGAACTGCTGGTCAATTGACCCAAAATTGGTCATGGTTGGTTAAGGCTCAAATCATCATATTTGGGGTCACAATTCTGACCGATGTGCCAAATGATGCCAAATGGAATCATTCATCAGAGCCGAACCATGCAGTCGTTATCCCAGTGCTGAGGCCCCTAAGCTCCCATCAAACAACTTCTGAAACAACCCCAAAGCTGACCATTTGCCAAGTGGAGAACATCTTTCAAACCATGACACATGTTTTTCAACATGTTGAAACCCATGAAACCTCGCTGCTTCCAACATCTTCCGCCAGGCGACAGGTTGGAATCTTGGAACCTCGATGCCACGGAGCTCCAGCGAAGCTTTAGCCATGGGGACATGGGGATTGGCTGCCAATACCCGGCCTGGTAAACTGACCCATACCTATGGAAAATCACATGTTTTTTTATGGGAAAATCCACTATAAATTGCCATTTTCAATAGCTTTTTGTATGTTTACCAGAGGGTAAATGTCCTATTTGAGTGTGGAACATGTCATATTGAATCAAAAGTATCAATATGACATTCCCAGAAATCAAAGACAAGGTGAATAGATCCAGAACCTAACCATCCTAACCACCGTTTGAATGGTATTTCACGTTCGGGTTGGATTGCTGAACTAAACTGCTGCATGCACAACCGAGAATGTCAGGATAGGAAAAATTGGAAACACACCAGCATGTTCTAAAAGGACACCAAAACAATCCAACTTCCACCAGAAATCGCATAGTAATCCAGATAATCCAGTAACTATGGGTTTTGGGTGTTTCTCAAATTTGGCTTGTCCCAAAACCAGAAGTTTCCCTGACAAATGACCAACTTTGGATGATTTTGGCGCCTCCATGTGCCTCCCCATACCACCACAGTACAATGCCATGCCATGCGACGTTTCATCCATCGGCCGCTCGAACGGCACCTGCTCTCATGTCAACTTTGGATCCATGGCCAGCTCAATAGTTGGATCAGAACTTAAATACAACTAACATCAACTATATATAAAGTATATAACTATATATTAACTATATACATTGACTACATTTTATAGTCATTAACCCATAAGTGGGATATCTTTCTACTTGAAGCTAAGATAAGTTAAGTTTTTCTAACTATATCTCACTATAGAACTTGGAGATTCTCAGGGGCACATGGATTCACCTGGAGTCACCATGGCCAACCCCAACCATCTCGACGACTTGTTCCTTCGGTTTCACCTCAGTGGAGTCACTTTTTTGCCCCACTTTCTGTTCACATCAACCCATCAACCACGATTCACTACCCTCTGGTTATGTCAAAATAGCTATTGAAAATGGCCATAGAAATAGTGGATTTTCCCAGTAATAGCATGGTGATTTTCCATAGCTATGTGACAAATTACCAGAGGGTACGTTTTTCCGCTTCAAATCCAGCGTTTTTCTTCAGTCGTCTCTGCCTCGCCATCCAGGAGGGCACTAGCTTCGAAATGCTTCCGCCAAAGCTGGACCTGGGAGAACATCGGATAGGGACAACATGGGACAACTATAGGGCCTGGTTGGTGGTTTCAACCCCTCAGTTGGGATGATGAAATTCCCAATATATGGAAAAATAAAAGCCATGTTCCAAACCACCAACCAGAGGGGGATAGAGTCTATCATCTGTGTATCATTGTGGGGTGGTTAATGGTGGTTGCATCTTCGAAATGCCAACCTGTTGTAATTTTTCTTAACCACCCCACATAATGCTTGGGATTTCGTTAAAATTACCGTTCAACGGATTCTCCCTGAAGTTAGCGATATTTTTGGAGTTCCACGGGGCTGGCGTGAGTTCAAAAATGCAGTGACTTGATTAAAAAATGTGCGGTTCCTAACCCCTCTGACAAAGGTGTAGTCATCTGGGATTGTTGCAACGTTGCAAGGCAAATCACATGAACCATGAAGAATACATTTATCATCCTTTATCATCCTTTATCATCCTTTATCCCATCTCAGAACAATTAGTTGGTTGATCCTGGTTGATAGGTTCACATAGTCAGGGGCACACAGTTTTGGCAACTGGAGGATGTCTCAACGGCGAGGAAAACAAGGACGCCTGATGATGTTTTGAATGTTTATCGATGTTTATGGGGGATATCACGACTTCATGAAGTTTACAAATAAACATCACTGGGATATCACTGGGGAGTCCGGGCAGCCTCACCTTATGGGGTTGGTGTGTCGAACATACCACAGCTTCCACCTGGTTCCACCAAGACACCCAATGTGCATCGTCCAGAAATTTGGGGTGCACCACATCGGCTTTCATCGCCTGGACGGTGTCGGAGCGAACCCAAAAATCTCTACTGTGATGTACCGTGAAAACCCGAAAATGGCAGGTGCTGTGCGATAGGAGGATTCAAATATGATTCATGTCTTCGGGAAGTCTATCACATCAAACGAAGTGGGCAACACTGAGCCACATGCCTCACTTTGCGATTAAGGAAGGCATTTTACGACTTGTTTGGTTTTGGGCGCACCACATTGCCTTCAATTCAGGCATCTGAATTTGAAGCTGAAAACAAAATGGAACATCATGGGGCCAATGGATGCAAATGGAGGGCTAGGATGCACAGGTGATGTTATCTATCACCGCTGCCAAACATCTGGAAAATGTCAAGGCTACTTTAGGCTTTAGCACTGAAATAACACCTATCAGGAAGGATTTGAAGGGCTTTCATGTCATGATATCCCCATGTTTCAGGTCTTTTTCCTAACCCCCGTTCGTTGTTGTACAGCCCATTGTTCGTGCAAAACCAACACATTTATGTTGGTGAAATCAACTCCCTCTGTTAGAATCTTACAGGTTGTTGAGTACGGCGGGTGACGGCGCTATTCATCAACCAATCAATGGGAAAAAGGACAACGCCGAACGCCTGACTCTGCATCCCAATTAAATCCAAATGGGTAACAACATGTATCTAACAATCATAATGTCACCCGGTCATACCCCAGTAGTATGATGGGTTACGAACTGGCATGCACCCCGAAGCGGTGCCCATAGTTACAGTAGCTAACTTGGCTTGCAATTGTAACCGTCTTGTCTAAGGTTTATAATGATTTCATGGTGATTTCATCACTTATATCACTTAATAAATTAAAATCAATATTCAAATGTAGATAGGACATTTTTTTGGACTATAATCTTCCCCCCCTCCCAAAAAAAAAGGACCCATGGAGACCGCCTCCCGCGCGCGACTTTTGTACGTCTCCGGGCTGGGTGCGGCCTTCGCCGCGCCCAGCGCAGAGGCCATGGCGCTCGAAACGAGCGCCGGAACGGCGCCGGGAACCACTGCAGCTGCGGTAGGGGACAGCAGGACATGGGAAAATGCTGGAAATGGAGTAAACTAATAGGAAATGATAGGAACATTATGGAACATGATAAGAAAAGCAACACGAAAATATGGACACAAAAAATATGTGAACCAACATTTTGAAGAATCGAGATGTATCTCATATTGTATGATATTATATGACTGCATTGTGAGCGACATCTGATTGTAATTGATTCTAGTAGGTGGAAGTACATTTCATTTTGGGGCTTTGAGGGCTGGCACTCTGCCGACCTTGGTCTCACTGACCTTGTGATATCCCACATCACAAGGGGTATCAAACCACCCGCTGCAGTTGTGGCCAGACTCACGTGTCTGGTGCCATCACTCAGAAACGAAAAGAACAGTCCAAACAGGTACAAATTCTACAGCAAGGCGTGAATGAAAAAAACAGGCTGACCAGGTTACCAATGAATTCTCGCCCTGTGTTGGGAACCCATCATCAGCCCAAGCAAAAACCAAGACAGAATCGGCATATCACATATCACCGGCAAACAGAGTCATATCATAGGCAACAGGGATCAGCAACCTCAAACTCATGCCAACCACAAAAACGCCTCCCACCAGCAACCCATTGCCTGCTTGAAGACAGTAATGGTGCAGTCAATCATCTTGGGTACAACCTCTTGCACTGTTGGGCCAAATACCTCAGAGGAATCCGACGCCAATCAGCGGCCACTGCTAGTGCCCTAAGGCATCAAACAATAAAGTCAATGACAATCAATACTAACTGCCCTGAATGGTTGTGAACATTCACTAACCCACTCCACTCCCCGAAAATTTAACATGGAATTAACCCCCAAAGAAAATAAACAAATTAGTGCGGAAGATTTCCTGGAAGATGATGTTCCTATTCTCTATATACCCAGCTTACCCCGGTTTACCCAGCCTGCCGTGACGAAAAGCAAATCTCCTTGGGTCCCCCAAGGGGGGGACCCCTTGGGTCCCCTACGCTGAAGAAATGCTTGGAGATCACTGCGAAAATGTGTTTTATGGAGACCTGGCACACAAGCTCCGGCACTGGAACTGCATACCCCGAGTGCAAATGCCGAGAAAATCACATATGGCTATGAATCAATACATATTAATTCCATTTTTAGAGGGATGAACATCCATTTACCAGCTATTTTTATGTTCACCAGGGGTACAAGGTTTTGACCCACTGCCATATGAATTCAAACAAAATTAGATGAAAGCGTGAAAGTCCTGGCTGATACCCTCTGGTAATGACTAACATAGCTATGGAAAATGGCCATTTATAGTGGATTTTCCCATTAAAAATGGCGGTTTTCCATAGTTTGTTGTATGTTTACCAGAGGGTAAAATGGCATCGGCCACCCCATAGTAGCATACCCCTAGCGGCCACCCCTAGCGCTCCTGATTGACCTGCAAACATGGCAGGGCACATCTGACAGGTCTGAATAGGCCAACCTAAATGAGCAAATGGACATTTCCAGGAGGCAAATGCAGCAAACAATTCTGGTTGGTGGTTTTAACAATCTTGAAAAATGGGAAGGATTATCTCATATTTTATGGAAAATAAAAAATGTTCCAAACCGTTAAACCACCAACCAGAATTCAAAGGAGCAAATAGCAAATCAGGGCGGAGAACCCAAAGTTCAGTTCTTTTAGTCACACCAAAGTTTGGGTAAAACTGGCACAATCAGTCACTAACATTCAGTATCCAGGGTCGAAAACCCTCGCACCCCTCAATCTAAGCACCAGGACGTGCTGTAGTGCCTCTTCAGGCCTTAGCGTCGCCCCATGACATCGGCCATGACCATCATCCCGACTGGGGGAATCTTCCAGTGCAAGTTTGCGATATGTAAGAGTATACATACAATTTACATATTTATATACACAATAACTGATTGCACGCATAACATAATATACCATGTAATCATCCTGAAGTAAATACTTAAGAAACAATACATCTTCTATTTACTCCAGGACTACTATACATGTATACTGTATATATTACTGGGTAAATTGTAATTCACACATCGAGGTGAAATAAGGTCATTTGGGGATAGTTCCCCCAATCCTAATCATCATTCCATGAGGTGGCAGTGAGGTCGTTACAATCTACCTATAATATATATATATATAATATATACAAAAATAAATGCACACACACATGTATAAATATATATATATACAACATCGTAGATGACGTTGGTATTAACATACTGTATTAATTAACATGGGATGGGTATAAACATAGTGTATTCATTGTCATATCCACTGTATATAGACATCAACGCTTATATCAGCCATCTGATATAATCTTACATCATACAAACTAGCTAGTACAATGTATATTGCATTTCTGCACCGGTATATGCCATGCACATATGATCCATTCAAAATACCCTACCCATCTCATGGAAAAAAATGTTCGGTCATGATCCCCAATAACCAGGTGATCTACCTCCTGACAATAATTAATCAACAACAGGGTTGCTCCAAACACCCTAGGTACAAGGGAGGTAAGTTTAGTTAAAAAAAGGGTAAAACTACCATAAATTACAATCCTTGTCGCTATCATTGACTCATAATTAGGTTGAAGCAACCGTTAAGAATTGTTGGTTGGGGGATCATTATTATTCACAACCCAACTACTTTCCAAAGCCTCCCCACAATCCCCGATCATAACCATCCACCAGGAAATGGTTTGCATTTTAAATAACAATGTTCATCCCACAAACTGTAACAAATGAAGTTGATGATCAGTTGGTGAGAGAGAGATATATATATATATATATTATATATACAAACAGTTTTATGGTTAAGTTAAAGTTGATATCTATCTGGGTAAATTATAATATTTCACTAACCTGAATTAAGGCCATTTGGGGATGATTCCCCTTACTAACCATGATTCCAGTGAGGTCGCAGTGAGGTCGTTATAATTTACCCAGATCTATCCAATAAATTCCCATATATTCCGATGTTAGGAAACTGAAATCAGATGCCTCTGGGTCTTCCAACGCTCCGTGATGAAGGTCCTACCACCTCCGGGGGGTCCCATGGCAGACACCATGACCACATCGATGATGTTGAACCTGTTGGGTTAGGCCATGAAGATCAGGGGATAATAAGGACAAATCCATGGAATTTCATAGGGGTTAATGGATTTTACTGGGATTTACTGGTGATTTGGCATGTTTTATTGGGATTTCATAGGGGTTTTGTAGGTGTTAATGGGATTCTAGAGGTGTTTTATAGAATTTCATGGGATTTATGGTTGGCAGTGATTTGGTTTTTTGTTACCCAATCCCATTCCCGTTTTTGTTTTTTCACACCGAAACGCCCGAAACAATGGTTTGGATATGTTTAGATGCTTTAGGATTGGATCTCATGAATTGAGGGCCCCTATTATTATGGGATCTGGAGCCTAAAACATCTTGCTGTGTCTGGAAATGGCCTATCTCCTCATTTTATATGGCAATTGGGGAATAAGGGATATGAAGTTCCAAAACCATGGGATTAAAAGATGGGGTACCCTATTTCACGACAAGCCCATGTTTTGCCAACAAAAACGGAGATGTTGTTCATATTCTATGCTGGAAATGTTGCCCGCAAGGAATCTCAAAGATCGTTGAATGTCAACTCCGGACCATGGAGGGCCTCAAGATAGAGAGGATACTGAAGAATCCACTAAAAATGGTCCTATGTTTTCTTCGGAAACAGATTCGTTGTAAACGTCTCTGACATTGAATGCATACCATGTTGAGGCTGCTTCACTTGATGTTGGCAAATCATGGTCCCGAAATCACAGGCAGAAGCCTACTCAAATCTAAAGGCTGAAAGTAAACTGTAGTAAAATCTAAGCGATTTGTGTCTCATGTGTGAGAAAAAGATAGAAAAAGCTCCTGGAGATAAAGTACCTGGGTAAATTATAATAATTCACAAAACCTGAATCTTGCGGCCATAAAAGGGGATGATTTCCCCTATCATCCCCCACTGAGTTTCAGACTTAACCAACTCCTAGGCGCATGCCGTGGTATAGAATCACCACGGCGCTAAAGGGTAAACATGGGTATCACCAGCCTGAAATTGGAGGATTAATTTTCATATAAGTCATACTAGAAATGAACAGAACCTAGGTTTTTGGACTTTAATTATCCTTTGGTAAACTAACATAGCTATGGAAAATCACCATGTTTAATGGGAAAATCAACTATAAATGGCAATTTTCAATAGCTATGTTAGTTTACTAGAGGGTATCTTTAATTGCCTTATATACATGTTATCATATCTGGTTGGTGGTTGACCTACCCCTCTGAAAAATATGAAAGTCAGTTGGGGTTACTATTCCCAATATATGGAAAAATAAAAGCCATGTTCCAAAGCACCAACCAAATATTGACCCATCTCATAGATTGGTGATGTCACGGCACGACGGTTCCTGGTCCTGAAAGCTTGTTGCAATCCCGCTTCTTGGAAATTTGCACTACTAATGCGGGACCTATGCATGGTATCATTGGGATAGTGGGATTTTGTTTCAACAAAAATGGAATCGCATTCTTTCAAAATGTCGCAACTATTGAAAATCTGCGGCCAAGACTACATCTATATCTTTCAAACGTTGACCCAAAGAATCCTGGAACCACCACCCCGCTCCAACCGTTGGGTCCTTGCGATTGTACCAGCCGCCGTGGTCATGCCACTGTCGAATCAGCTCGATGGGTGGCTGCGCACCGTAGTACTCCTGTGGCCCAGCGAAGGATTGCCTGTCTGTTTTTTGCGGGCATCAACCAACACATGTGACAACATGGCAATTTAGAAATTCAATGAATATATATTATATATAATAATGTAAATATATAATAATATAATTATATAATTATATATATATATATATGTGAATATCAAATCTTGGTGAATTTTCTGTGTCTCGGGGTGTTTGTCAGTCCTTCAGTGGCATGTTCAAATCCTTGGCACCACGGGCACCACGGGCACCAGAAGTTGCTACTTGTCCCAGCTTCATCGTTCATCATTGCTGAATGGCATTGAATGGCAGAACTTTGATCATTACAGTATGGTTTACTCAGTTTACTCTCTACCCTAGGCCCGCCAATCAAAGGATTTCGCAGGAAACTTAAGGCGCCCACATCGATGAATAGCACCTCAAAAGCAACGGAACACAGGGGATGCCATACCCAGGGAGGTCCTAGGGGTTTTGGAAAAGTGCTTAGGCAGCAATGCAGTGCTCAGGCAGAAATAGCAAATGACTAATCATGACGGAACGGATGAACAAAAAACATCTCTGACAAGACCACTGGAAACACGCTTCTGGGTGTTCATCCCAGTTCTGTTTTAAGAGTTAGTGAAACATGTTATGGCAGACCTTAAAATCCAAGGCCTCCAAGCAACCCATCGATGCTAAGTGCCCGCGCCATCTTCTTTCCAGCTGGTGGACCATACACACCACGACGACGCCTGAGTTTTTCGTTTTCTCGTCTCTGGAGGGCTAAACCACCGGTTTCAGCCAGATTCCGCTCATAAGAAAAAAGTTCCACATCCACGGCCATGGCTAGAAGAAATCCAAACAAATCAGGATGGAATGTCCCATGTGACCCCAATCAAGGGATATCAAGGGTTTCGTTTGGGTCGGCAGCAATTGGAGTGTAACCCCTTGGGTGTGCTAAGGACATAACTTCTCCAACTTGGAGTCGATCAAATCCTCTGGAGCCAGGAGCTAAGAAGAACCCGTTCGTAGCACAAGTGAACCCAAACTGATCCACACGACGCCAATACATAAAATGGGCATACACAATTAACGCGATCTCGCCCTGTCTCTCTCTCTCTCCCTCTATCTTTCTTTCTCAGTCTATATATATATACTAATACAATCTAATACGTATATCATCAAATATCATAGTTATTATATACAATTGCATAACATATCTGTATCAAGTCTATTCAAGTCTAGTCCTTCAACTAGCTCCCGGACAGGTCGGACATCAGACCAAACAGTAGGTGCAAAATCTTAAAAAATCAGCACCTTTACAGAACAATCAGTGAACATCAATGAACATCACTGAATTAAATTGGTAAGATCTAAATTTTATGATATTTATGTATCTAAACGTTCTATCAGTTGATCCATGGAGCATCCATAATACCCTCTGGTAATTTAACATAACTATGGACAGATCCACCATTTTCAATGGGAAAACTCACTATAAATGGCCATTTTCAATAGCTATGTTAAATTACCAGAGGGTAAATATAATAAATCACCCCGGAAAACAAGATCAGAAGCATCTCCATTCAGCTGATCTCAGCTGTATCCCTGGTCCTGCAGCTGATTCACGTGCGTCTGTGCCTCATCGACGCTGGGATCTTTGTCAAGTAGTCCCCAACCAGTCGCATCCAGTATAATCATATATATCCCAGAGGATCCATGTATGGAATATTTACCTACATTGACCCCTAAAGTAATTTAAAATAATCCCAATGTCGGTAAATATTCCATACATGGATCCTTAGGGTATATATATATACATACATATTATAAGGTGAGGCCTACGTTTAGGATATATAGCTAAGTTGACTGATAACTTGCTTAATTATGGTGTACATATGTGTACATATTGGGGATTTAACATGATTTTACTTTAACTATATTATTCATCGGGTTTGTAGACCAACACTTGCATTGAGTATCATTGAGAGACATCCCCGGAGCCATTCTCTAGGACTCGCACTGAGAAGTTGATGAAGACACCCTGGTAGTTCTCAGGCGCCTGGGGCGCTCAAGTTTGATCGCCGAGAAAGCCTGACATGATATGAACATCATCCACCACATGTAAGTTACATAGTGCTACAATCAACTAGATTTGGCTGGTGGTTTTGATCCATCCCAAATGTTTTTTTTTTCTCCTTTATATATATATATACTTATATACATAGTCTTCTCAACCCCAAATCCCAAATTCATCTCAAGTATGGTTGAAAACAACGATACATATATTTATATGATCATATATGAACCCCCAAGAGGATGTCTGTTAATTATCATTATCATCCACGAAAAAACGCTCACCACAAAGCCAAGAAAGCCAAGACCCAACCTGCTTTTGGAGCCACAACGAGATGTTCACACTCTTTCCCGTGCCAGTGGGCCTGCCGCAAACACCCATGTTGTGGAAATGTTTCAGAAAACACCGAAAACACAAAGCAAAAAAAAAACGGCCCCCATGTCAGACAATGATATGAAACTTATGGCGATTTTTGGGCTGAGAATGGATGTTGTTCTTTATTCTTGTTGGCTGGATGATACCAAACCCATAGGATCCATGTATGCTATATATGGTAACATTTACCGTCATTTACCATCAATATACCATCAATATACCCCCAATGTTAGCATATATATAGCATACATGGATCCTATGGGAAATGGGAAATGGATAAACAAAAATCAACCGTCATTCTTCGGAAAACTTCAGCCCTGAGGACCCCGACCCAGGACAGAGCACGTGCTTGTCGTTGAGCACCAGTAGCTGGAAGATGTACACCAGTCGCACCTGCAGAAGCAGCTGAATGTCACCGGGTGATCAAAATCTGATTACCCTTCGATCATGGGAAAATCATAGGAAAATATAGTGCAAAATAAAAAATCCCAATCAGCATAATCAGATAATCAGCATTGCTTGCCAAAGGATCTCGAATCTATTCGAATCTACTCTGCCTATAGTTGACCCTCAAGGGAGAAACAATCTCTGAATTCGGCAAGGCTGGGTGGATCAGGGTGGGTTGAAACCATGCAAAAGGTTGTGACATCCAATATGTTGGGACATGGATATGCCCCATCAGCTCAGCCGTTGCAAACTTTAGGAATCATCGACCGCATAACTGGCATGATGGGACTGTCGAAAACACACAATGTCTCGTGCCAAGGGGTAACAGTGAAATGAACTTGGCACTTGGGGCCCCATATGATTCACAGCGTTTTCGGCCTTGTCTCGGGCCCATGCAACCAACGTCTTTTCCTAATTAGGATACACCTGGTGCCATCAAGCGGCCGAATCCACAGATGGTACCACGATCTCCTCATACTTTGCACTGCGCGGCACCTGCGGTGGGGTTCATCCCTCAAGGAATCCGCTTGGAAGAGAGATGGAAGATGGAGGTGCACTAACTGTGCTTTGCTACATGATGTTCATACAGAGATGTGGGGGCTGAATCGCTGTCTTTAAAGCGTGTATAACCTGAGTGCTTGCAACATATTCTTCACATTTTTGTCTACCCTCACGTGGCTGCTTAGCACACTAGTATGCAGCTATCTATAATCATAGTGATTTTTTTCTTACACCGCAGGCTCTTGAGATCTATTGCGCTGTTTCAGAAGCTATGTAATGGATAAACCCAGTCAGAACTGAGTTTACAACTGGAGTTGCAACCAACTGTAAACAAGCAGTTTTTAGTGTGATACCCTTTGATACCCCACTTCAGTACCCTCTGGTAAACTAACATAACTATGGACAGATCCACCATTTTTAATGGGAAAATCCACTATAAATGGCCATTTTCAATAGCAAACTTCAGGCTATCAACCACTGACATCCACCGGCGGATCATCTTCCAGCGACCCGGGATGGAACGTCGGACCTCGAAGGTCGGGATGGTGGTCATCCATGGAACGAACTGGCGTTTCTCCTACGGAGAAAGCTGCACTCAGAAGGGCTGGCAGATCTGGCTGCAGGTGGAATGAGTTCTATTAATTTCTATTAAAATATTGCTATGACATGGGAGGACCATGATTAAAATGGATTAAAATTGATTATAAATACTATAAATTATAGCGTTACCCCCTAAAGTTGCAACAGAATCATCATCATTAGAGAAAAATTGTAGTACATTTTACTTACCAGGAAAAGGCGTCTACATCTGTAGGTCAGCTTCAGGAACATCCAAGAAATCAACACTTATTATTGACCATTAGTCATTAGTTGCTTGATCACTTGATACCAATCATTTCAAGAGCTGCTGAGCTACTGCGAAAAAAGCATCCATCTGGAACACCAAAATCAGATATAGAAAAGTTGGTGCCATCTTACATCATCTTACTTTTAGTTGCTTCAATCGAGAAGGGGGCCTATTTTTTTGTCGCGTGAGTGACCATCCTGCATCTAGCCAGCACAAAACCAAATCCCAAATCCTCTGTCTATATATTAAAAGCATTTACACACATCATTATTGAAGCGAACCCGGAACACCAAAAAACATGCTTGAAACACCCATCGGCGGGATATGTTTGAATAATTTTGAATTATGCGTGGCGGTGCGCTTGTGCATCTGTTCGAGGCCGGCTGTTGTATAAAATTATGAGTCATCCCTATCTATGGTCCTTTTTGTCATGCTGCAAGGCCATGCTTACCAAGCAGCCTTTGCGATTCGCAGGCAACTTGCTGCTATAGATATCGAAACTGATCACTGACTGCGGTGCTGTTGCCGCCACGGGCGAGATCACCCCACATCACAAAGCTTCCATCTGCCAAACTGGCAGCGAAGGCTCTGCGTGTGGCATAAATGTGCTTAACATTCCTGAGTTGATCCCTGACTTTGGCGCTGTAGCCACCGTAGGCTGTTCTTCCCCACGTCGCAACGCTTTTATCTGCCAAAACTGCAGCAAAAGCTCTGGCTGTGGCATGAATCTGCTGAACATTCACGAGCTGATCCCTGACTTGGGTTCTGTCACCCCAGACCGCCCCATGTCACAACACTTTTGTCGGCCAAAATTGCAGCAAATGCTACTTCTGTGGCATGAACCTGCTGAACATTCAGGAGCTGATCCCTCACTTGATTGCTGACGCCACCGTAGTCTGGATTGCCCCATCTGCCAAACTGGCAGCGAAGGCTCTGCGTGTAGCATAAATGTACTCAACATTCCTGAGTTGATGCCTGACTTCGGCGCTGTCGCCACCGTAGTCCAGGCTTCCCACGTCACAACGCTTCTATCTGCCAAAATTGCAGCAAAAGCATCGCGTGTTGCATGAATGTTTTGAACATTTTTGAGCTGACATTAGACCGCTGAGCTGTTACCTCCTTGATCTTCTGCGCCCCATACCACGACAGGGCCACCGCCAACACACCACAAAGCCATAGCACCATCTTTTGCTGTTACTTTGTGCTACAATGCAACAGCAATGACGCTGTCTCCACTTTGAAGCCCGGAAGCTGCGCGGCCATTTTTAGATCCAAAATGGTGCCGCGGAAGCGCTGCACACCGGCCACTGGGCAACGACACGTTCAGTTGAAGGGTGTTGACTGGCTCCTCACTCTTGTTTTCTGGTAGAACCGCAACTTCCTAAGCCTCACTGGTCAATTTGCGCCTTTTGCTTTCAGGCTCCATTGCCAGTGAAGGCTAACCCAACCGCTGGCACAGCTCGGTTCGTGATGATTCACAACAAACCATTTACAACTTAATTTTCGCCATTAGATCAATCAGATTGAAGGAGCATGATGCTATATGATATGTTTTCAACACTTCCGTTGTCAATCACAGACAGGTTCAAGGTGGCAGAGGGGTCAAGGGGGTCAAATTTGCTTGCAGACTATTTCATGCAACAGCAATAGTGGGACGGTTCATCGATTTTCAGCCATCCCATGCAGAAAACACACTAAAACTCATGTGCATAAACTCTTGATACTCTTTCCAAGCATGTGCAGAGAACATTGACTAACATGTCACATTTGAACATCAAATGGCTGCTGGGAATTGGACAGTGCACCTTCGCCGGATCGCCCTACCCGACCTGATCATAGAAGTAGTCATACAGCAGCTCCCCTGGTTCCAGCCCTGGAAAGGTCACGTTCTCTTGCAACGGAGGTACCTGCTCTCCCCATGGAAAGTGCTGTCATCCAACGATGGCTGGACAAGTTCAATGAGAAAAACATGGGAAAATATGGGAACATTTTCTATACATTGAGGTTTTAACCAGCTACACACCTCCAATGAGTTCGGGATTTTTTCCAGCCACGTTTGAAAAGGCTTTGTCCGCCTCAAGTTTCAGGCAAGTTAGAGGAACAATCAGGCTGCATTTGACATGATTTGACTGTCCCAAAGAGGGCTATAAGCATCTATTAGCTATGATGTCTTGAATTTTTGGGATCTTCATGGAAGTTCTATCTACTCCAGGGTTTTTTTGTGATGGTGTTTCCAAACCGTTTGTCTCAATGTTTCAGACATTTATGTGTTCAAAAGACTCACTGGATTTTTCCAGATGCAATCCCAAAACTGACCAAAACTGACCAAAACCTCAGAGCCTCAGAGTGTCATTCATCAGAAATTTCCATCCATTGAGCCCATTGAGTCCCATTCCACTTCAACAGATCTCATCAGATCAGATCTCGGCGCCTGAATGAAGGCTTTTTCCAAGATCTCCACCACCGGTGGTCTCAGATCTTCATTCACCATGGCCCACACCTACTCCGATGGACTCCGATGGACTGAAGGAACTGCTGGGCTGCTCGGATCCATCCATATGGTACTTAAAAAAGGATCCTCCAATTTTGGGGAAATGTGGTGAGATGGCGAAATTCTTTGGGGTTCTGCTACTCATAAGTCTAATTCATGGTAGCTTCGAATTCAAATTGTCTTGCCAAATCAGCTATGTTCGGCCAAACGGGAGAACGCATTCACCCATCCACGCCAAAAATAAGGTCAAATAAGGTCAATAAGCCAATAAACCAATTCAATTAAGTTTCATAGGTTTTAGATGGTTTTAGATGGTTTTAGATGGTTTTAGGGGTTGCAACTCCAAGATTTCTCAAGTCGAAATGTCAGCGCCACTCCCCGATTTTTGTTCCTAGGCCACCGCGCCAAATCGCTGAAGCCCCTGCGGCTCTTGGCGTCACATGTCGCCCCAATGGACCAAAGCAGGCAGAAGAAGAAGAGCGGCGCAAGGTTGGGGACAAACCTCGAGGGTGAGAGCAGCCTCCGATGGCCTTTTTCCCATGCCTTACCCTCTGGTTATGTCAAAATAGCTATTGAAAATGGCTATTTATAGTGGAATTTCCCATTAAACATGGTGATGTTCTAGTTATGTTAGTTTACCAGAGGGTAACCATGCCTAACCCATAAGATTCATAAGATGAACAACTATAATAGAGGAGCTTGATTGAGGAGTTAAACCATTTTTGCGTGATTGATCTTATCTAATCAAAGCTGATCTAAACTTGTCTTATCTTATCTTATCTGTCTTGTCTATCTACCCATCCATCCATCTATGTAGTTATCTGTTTATTGTCAACATTACAAAACCAGTTAACGTTATCTTTATTTTCTCCCTCTCTCTCTCTCTCTGTCGCGTCGCGATCTGAGTTCAGCTATCTGTCATGCGCCCAACAACCCATTTGAGCACATTTAGTACTGAGTATTCTTGCCACCTATATATAATGCTATACTGTATCTAAACTACATGAAATAATTGAACCATTACCAGTAGTACCGCACAAGGCGGTGGCGGAAGTTTCAAAAATAGGAAACCTATAGGAGGGGTTGGTTGTTGTGAGTCACGGATGGCAGAGCGAAGCCACTGATGGACCGACAGGTCGTTGAGGTCTCTTCTCTTTCTCACTTTCTATCTCTTTATATTATTATGATTATCTCCATATGTCTATCTCTCTGGCTGTCTCTCTCTCTCCATCTCATGTACGGCGGTTTCACCAAGGCACTCCGCCACCGCCTCCTTAAAGGTGTTGGCGGGTTTCAGCTCGCTGGGTACGTAGTTCACAAAGTAGCAATCCATCAGGCGGAACAGCGCCTGGCTGCTTCGGGTCTCGGTACGAGTACGACAAAAAGCTCCTTTTTGTTGCGGGGGAGGGGTGCCTAGGGAATCAAAAAGACATATCTGAATGGTGTTCCATGATTTTGCTTTTGGTGAGACTGATGATGTAATCAGTGGGTGGGGCTTGGCTTGTCACCACCTTCCACTGCTAGCTGGAGTGAATGTATTTACGCTCCAGCATGACGCTTGACTTCTTTAGCCCCATGTGAGAAGTCATCTTGCAGCAGGGGCTTCTATTGTCTTCCATTCGCAAATACCCTCTGGTAAACTAACATAGCTATAGAAAATCACCATTTTTTATGGGAAAACTCACTATAAATGACAATTTTCCATAGCTATGTTAGTTTACCAGAGGGTAGTTTGAAATTATTGCCAGAAAAAGGAACAAACAACAATAAACAACATATTTTTTTTCACCTTGAACAGCCAGACATGGAACCAACCCAACATAAAGACCAGATGCTCCATCTTTTGATCATCTTTACCAACCTTCATATTTTTTTGACCCCAAAAAATGGCACACTTGTTTTTTGTACATTTGAACCAGAATCCTGGACTCCATGGCGTCCCAAAATGTCCCAAACTTGGCCAAGCTCAGCTGCTCGCTTGGCAGCTAAGCTCGCTCGCCTGGATCGAGTTGTTGTCTGTGGTTGTCACCTCGGAGGAGACGAGTGGTCCAAGGAATCCAGGCGTCGCGTCAGGCCTATGGAGCCCCGGCATCATCTTAAAGATCAATCCATGGTTCTGAGGTGGTGAAATCAGGTCCTATGGATCCGGTGATTTTTTTGTGCAGGTGAGGATTGTTTGGAGCTAATAGATGTCTCTAGATCTGACTACGCAAACTGATTCCACTGATGATAAATTGAACACCCAAAGGGCAATAATTACATCGTTGGTCTGAGTCTTGATACCCCATGGTAACTGGAAATGCAACACACTTCCTCGACACACACACACATCCATAATTCAGGGAATACCCAATCATGAGGCGGAAAAACAATGAATTTGCCGAGCCATCCATTCAGATCACCAAGCTCATGACACATCGCACTGTCTTCTTGATCACCTGAGCGCCGACACCAGCATGCTTTCGGTGAAGTCCAGCACTTAAGACCCATGCTTTCCATCGTGTTGCAGCCTGACAAGGGCCTGCAAACTTGCAATTTCTCCCATTCACTTTCACGGCTTTCCAACATTTCATGATATCAAAATCATCATGGCAATGGTAGGACTAACAAAAACAAACACAAACAATACAACAAACATATGGAAAAAAAACGCATTAACATTTCAACAATTCCTCTAAAAATGATCGATAATATGACCCCCTGCCCTGGCGCTCCGGCTCTTTTGGTTCCTTCCCTTCGCCGTCCATGGCGCACCGGTCGTGTTGGTCCTCAGCTCTCCATGGGCGTCGGCCCCGGCTCCGCTTCAGCCGCTTCGGCTGCCCGGCAGCCGCAGGCGCGGCCTTGGAAAAGGGCGAACTTCACCACCTGCAGCGAAGGGATTTCGCCGAGTTCACCAAAGATGTGGATTTATATAGCCCTACTTGGAGTGCTAGGAAGCCCAAAAAACATCACAAAAAACAAATTGGGACAAAATTCCGTAATTCAATGGATTTCCCATGGAAAATTGGAAGAATCATGTTCAGCAAATCAAGGTTGGTGGTGACCCTTTTTCGGTTGTATGTTTGTTGGTTTTCTCGACATTAATCATTAAGAACGAGATTTATATAACTTAATGATATTTACCGTAAACATCCGTAAACCTACTTATCTGTTTCAATTCACTGTGTAACTATACAAGAACGGGGACTTTACCACAAGATGGTGTCCTTTGTCGGTTGTTAGAACCACCCCCTCCAGTTCACCATAAGTTAATATCCATTGCAACCCCCCATTAATCAGCAACAATCCTACTAATCATAACCATTGAATCACCATAAAACAACATTAAACCCTATTAAACCCATCATAAAACCCATATATCATAAATCCATATTACACCCTATAAAACCACCATATCACACCATATACACCCTATAAAACCACCATAAATCCCATATATCATGGGTAAACCTCCCACTTTTTTCATGTTGAGAGAGTCACAACCAGCCCTCGACCGCACCTGCGATGTGAGGCCCTGCACCTGCTCACCCGCATTCTTCGCCTCGTTTTTTGCGGCGTTTTTTTTGGGGGGATTTCAACAAGAAAAATAGTTATTTAATGGGATTTAATGGGATTTATAGTGATTTATAGTGATTTAATGGGATTTATAGTGATTTATAGTGATTTAATGGGATTTTATAGTGATTCAATGGGATATTAATGGGACTTACCCTCTGGTTATTTAACATAGCCATGGGAAATGGCCCATCTATAGATGGTTTACCTATTAAAAATGGTGATTTTCCATGGCTATGTTAAATAACCAGATGGTAACTATGGTTTATGGTTTATGCTAGATATAGCTATATAGTATTCATGGGGTTTCTACTTTATAAACCAACAAACATAACTGGGGGGCACCATCCTGTATATAATTGGTGGGTTATATGAGTATAGGGATGTTAGTTGGGATATATGAAGATATTATATCTTACAGGAACTACACACCTTGGAAGTATTTATAAAATGGATGTATGGAGGTGTCCTAAACATGTGGGTTTCCCTAAATCATCAATTTAATTTTTGGGATTTTCCATAATAAACCATCTAGCTATCCATTAGGAAAGCCCCATTGGAGTAGAATGGACCTATAATAATTTATACGTCAAGTGTAATGGACTATGGACATATACTACACTTACAACATATAAATGATTGAACTACCTATATGGGTTTACGAGCATTCCGGAAGTAAATAATGGGATATGGAACCAAAAAAATGCCTTGAATCTGGCACCATCAATGCCAGAGTCGCTTCCAGCCCACTCCAATCTCAAACAATCACCCTAAACCCCAACCCTTACTCTTTTTCCGCAAACAAAACATTAAAAAAAAACAAGTCACTATTTAAAATTGGTGAACTTAACCGCCCCCCAAAAAAAGAAAAGAGTCACTAACTATGGTATGGGTAAACTTATATAACCCCCCCCCCCCCCCAAAAAAAAAAAAACGTATCTCTACCCCCATATTCCAGGTGGCTGCATCAATGGCCACCTTGGTCAACAGGTCGTCCTTGCGTCGTCCGCGCGGCTCATGCAGCACCCGGAAACGGCTTTGGGAGGCCGAAGCCATGTCGACCTGATCCTCGGACGCTGGATTACCAAGGTGAATTGGGAACATTTACCCTCTGGTAATGACTAACATAGCTATTGAAAATGGCCAGTTATAGTGGATGTTCCCATTAATAGCATGGTGATTTTCCATAGTTATGTTAGTTTGCCAGAGGGTAATGGGAATATCATGGGAATATTCCATGGACGTTCATTAATCTTATGATCTATTCATAAGTCATGATGAAGATTAATGACAATGATTATCCCATCTTATGAAATACTGGCTGATCATGGTTGATCGATTTCCCTATGGATCATAATCATTCATAATCCCCAACAACCCGGATAGTATAATTCCCTATGTAAACCAATCAACCAGGGTATTTTTAATGGCTCTTTTCATGGGATGAATCTGGGGGATGCCGGATCTTTTCATGGATGGGAGAAAAAAATCATGGTATAAATAATGGGACTTTTCAAATGCAACTGGTACATATGTCGACATATCACATAGTCCACATATGTCCCCATAGTCACATAGTATTCAAAAGTTGTATACTGTATATGTGGGTGTGTTGATTTGTGTTTTGAGATTTTGAGACGTTTCCAAACCTAGTGCCAATTTATTCATTTGAGATAAAGTGTACAGTAATGGATTATATATTGACCTGTTCTAGCACATGAAAAAAAACACAAAAATGAACAACATCTCAACATATCATAAACCAACGTGGCTCCGGAAAATCAGCATTTCTAATAGGTACCCTCTGGTTATTTGACATAGCTATAGGAAATGGTCCATTTAAAAATGACATGTAATGCTTTACCCATTGAACATTGGTATTTTCCATAGCTACGTTAAATATATAAATCTAACCAGCTGGTAAGTGGTAAATCATCTACAAATGGTGGGGGTTTCCTCCTCGTTTTCCATACATCAAAAGCCCCGATTTTGTTCAGGCGACCATCTTCTGCACACAGTCTTGGATCATCTGATTACCTCGGGCGGACGATGATCCCCACACTGGGTTTCCCCGTTGTGTTTCACATCCACATCCGTTCAGTACCCACTGCAGCGAAGCTTTTTGTTGCATCTAACGTTGTTCACAAGTTAGCTAAATGGCGCTGGCTGTACAAATACCATCAAATATCTGATATATATATATATATTGATATATCCCGACTATCCCGGCGGAGTCACTATGGCAGTCCAACTGGGTGGAGTCACTATTGCCCAGCAAGCTGAAAGCCATACTGGGTGAAGTCGGTTGCAAAATACATTTCTATCGCCCCAAGAAATTTTAATGAAAACATATAGAAATAGTCAAATAGTTCATTAAAAACCAATGCCAACAAGTAGTTCATGGCCAGCCAATTCGAAGGAGCTTCATTCCGGGTCGGATGATCTCCTAGGCGTGCCAAGGTGCAAAAGCCTCGATTGTGCAACAGCGGTGAGCTGGATAGGGTGTCGATCCAGTACTTGTTCCACAGCAATTCCAAAATGGTATTGTCCAAGCTGTTCCTTGACGCGAAACCGGTCAGGAGAGGGTGAGACATGGAATTGCACAACAACAACAACAACAACACCAGAAGCAGCAGCAGCAGCAGCAGCAACGTGAGTTAATATTCCGTCAGTGCTCAACTTGGTGTAGATCAATACCATTGCAACAACTACGGAAACTGTTCAAACCATGTAGATCATCCTGTTCAAGAGAAAGTTCGACCGACTTCTGGGCTGCGCATACTTGTCCGATCAAACCTACAGCCTACTCCCCTAAGAGTAAGACCCACTTTGCGTACATACTACATACGTTCTACATACGTTCTGATCAAACCTCAAGAGCATGGAAAACTTATGGGATAAAAATGGATAAAATCTATGGACTTCACACAGGCGGTGTGTTTCCAAAAAGCTATGGATCCGCTATGGATCGGCATCCCACCAAAAATATCCGCGCGCCGAGCGGCTTGAAGACTTCGATAGGAAGACTGTAATACCTCGGCGGTTAAGTGGAGACTTGCAACGATGAGGTAACTATGGAAAATCACCATTTATAGTGGATTTTCCCATTAATAGCATGGTGATTTTCCATAGTTATGTTAGTTTACCAGAGGGTAAGGATCTTTCTACAACATCCAAACATATCTCTCTCCATCGCCTTCTCAAGGAGTTCAGCAGAGCAAAAGGCGAGTAAGATACAACTCCGCTAAGCGGAAAAGGAGTGTCAGCTCCAACTATATCCAACCAACAATCTTTTGTGATAGGTGTTGATATGTGTTGTTGTTTTTTCTTTTTGCTGTTCTTGGTGATAGAAATCTAAATCATATATATATAATATATCCAAAATTACCAAGTCACAACTTGGCAAAGGCATGACCTGGGTGTACCCCAGATTTCGGCCCAGGTGCTGCTTGCAGTGCACGCCAAAATCCTCGATCTTGTCCAAGGGAATGGGCTGATACTCGCCTGGACCTTCGTCCTGATCCATGGAGATTTTCGCAAGTCATGGGGGTACCCCAGTCGTCACCATGTATTACACTGCTAAGTCATGGTCATCCATGGAAGATGATTTGGGGGGTAGCATGGGGTAGCCCTGTAGGTTAAACATCCACATCATGCTACCGTGATCTAAGCTAGAAGGGATTTGCATGCAGATTGGTGGTTTTAACCCGCAATTCGCGTCAACCCGTAATGATGTTCCCCACTGTGCCACTGCGTTCGAGGAAAAAACACGTATCCACCACCATCGAAGTTACAAGATGCGATTAAGGGCTTACTAAACTAATTATTAAACCCCATTGAACCCCTATTGTTCGGGGGGCTTCCTTTGTAGCCAAAAAAAACTCTTCCATGAAACAATGACGCTCCAAACGGGCTGACTGGAAAATGTGCCGGAGATCTTTAATGGCCATCGTGGTTTCATCAAACCAGAGTCACAGCCTTGATGGGGTGGGTATGACCCAGGAAATCACAAACACAACCATCATTTTCAGTATAAAATAGTATAAACATGTACAATGTGCCGGCTACTCCACCATCTTGACATCATCTTGACCGTCCCACTTGAAATAAATGTCATGAAATTTATTTCATTCTCTTCAGCCTAGAACAAAAATATACAAAAATCCTTAACGTCTTCATCCTCCAATGATCCATGAAATTCCATGCAGAACTCTGAAAAAACCACCAGAATTTTCATCTGGGTAAATTATAATATTTCACTAACCTGAATTAAGGCCATTTGGGGATGATTCCCCTTACTAACCATGATTCCAGGGTTCGGTCGCAGTGAGGTCGTTATAATTTACCTAGATTTTCATGGCATCCATGGCATCGGCGCCGAGCGTCCGCCGGTGTGTGGCCCGCGGGGTAGGTGCGGAAGGCACCGATGTCGACCTTCCCAGAGGCGCAGGTCCTGACAGGGTCCACCACCACTGCGAGGAAGGGCTCCTGGTGCTGCTGGTACCTGGGAGTGGAGTATGGGATGGGGGTTGGGGATGGGATGTGCAAATCACAAGATGCTTAATAAATAAATACATATATGTATATATAATATAATATATATATAATATAAATGTATATATATATATAAATATATAAAAAAGGAAATACAGTATGTCAGTATGTGTGTGTATGTGTTTGCATTGATGTCTGATGTCTGATGTTTGATGGATAGACTGGGGATGGGGTTGAGTAACTCAGAATGTTGCACAAGGAGATGGTATGTCCCATCGTTCCAGTCACAAGGGTTGTCCTTCCTGTGACGGTGATGGACGACTTGACTGATACAAATAAAACATGACTAGTTTGAGAACAGAACCCAGCATTAGGCCAAACTTCAATGGACGAGGATAATTACTTCTTGAAAAAAAAGAAACAGTTGCTAGTCATCTGCTAATTTCAGGAATTATCCAAGCACAGGTCGTTGCTTTGGTGGGCCATACTCTTAATAGCTTACCCTATAACGAGAAGGAAGTAAAACATAGTAAAACCATGGCGAAACAGGGAATCAAAAGACCAGCCATGCCATGCATTTCCAATACAGCCCAGTTGCGTCATCTGAGTTTGCACATCAATGCCACTCAACCAGCAACCATAGCCAGGATGGGAATGGTACCAGCCACACACATTTTCCACCTTGCCTCGGCGGTGACAACTCAACCCATCAGAAATGGCGGGGGGACATGTGCGACCCATCCCAGTGATGGAAATCAAGGGGGTTCAATTGGAAATGATCTGCACATTGGCGGATCATATGTTAGACTTTACTGGCGGGAATAATTATAGGGAATCTCATCGGTGATCATTTGGGAATAAACGCATTTCTCCAATCTTATCCACTTAGCCTTTTTGGGTTGGCCTACTGGAGGGTATATCCTCCCATGACAGGTCGAGGGGCCAATGCGCTCACAGGTTTCAGTGAAGGTCACCATGAACTCGTTGGCTCCGGCGCCAGCGTTCACGCGGGTCTCCGTACCCTCCACTGGTAAGGGAAAGGCGTCCATGATGATGAATTCCTGGGAAATCTTGTTGAAGGCACCTTTTTGTTAAACATGGTTAGTTGACATGTTTGGTTACCTAATTATCCTAATTAATAATATTTCATATAATAGGTTGGCGAAGGAAGTTGACTGGCGGTCATGCTCGAGCCAGATCCAACTGTTGGAGATTGGGTGAAGACGAGATTGGATTTCAACACATCAAACTGCTCTTGAATTCACACAACTGCTTGGAGGTTTCAGCTTCCAGGAGTCTGACATATTGGAACGGAACACAATAGCGACGTGTCCATCTGGATAAATTAGAATATCTCACGAACCTGAAACCCTGAAACTTGCGGCCGTTTTGGGATGATTCCCCTTACTATGATTCCAGTAAGGTCACACTTTTCCTGCAGACAAGACCTTGATTGATCCGGTGGAGCTCGGCTCTATTTACACTTTTGGGAACTACGAACAATCGACATCTCATGCATTGAAATGACGAATGGGATGATGATTCTTCCTGAAACTTCGAACATCGCGGTATGCACTATAACTTACCCAGAAATGCCTCCCCGAAAAACATTCTATCGTTCCAGTGAGGTCACTAGTTTCTAGTTTACGGACAATGTGCATAAACTGGTTGCTGGTTTCAACCCCTCTGAAAAATATGAGTTCGTCAGTTGGGATGATGAAATTCCCAATATATGGAAAACATTGGAAAACTAAAATTCATGTTCCAAGCCACCAATCAGTGAACCATGAATCTTCATCAACCGCCCCTAAAAAACCGCCCCTGATGTATCTCGCTCCAAGGCGCGCGATCCGCGGTGACCTTCCCCTGCATGAGGCCCATGACCTCCAGTGGTGCCCCCGATTTGGCGTGCATCACGATTTTGATCATCGCCTCGGGGGAGACAGCTGACAAAAAGGGACGTTTTTTCACCAGAAAAAAACAGGTTGTCACGAAGAGTTTGGGGATTTTTGTTTTGCAGGTTTTGGATTTATGTTTTTTGGCTTTCTTTCCCGGTACCATTTGCCTTGTATTTGCAACAGTTTGGAACTAGAACCTGTCATTTTGCATGGTATTTGCTACATTTTGGCATGGTCACTTTGCATTTTGCATGGTATTTGCTACATTTGGCGCCTTCCATTTTGCATGGTATTTGTCATATTTTGGCATTTCAACCTCTCATTTGCATGGTATTTGCATGTATTTGCTACATTTTGGTGCTTCAAACGTTCATGTGGGTCTCTTGAGGGTTCTTTAGGCTTTCATTTAAGGTTTCATTTAACGTTTCATTAAGGGTTTCATTTAGGGTTTTATTTAAGGCTTCATTTGGGGTTTCATTTAGGGTTTCATTTCAGGTTTCTTTAGGGTTTCATTTAGGGTTTTTCTACGGTTTCATTTTAGTGTTTCTTTAGAGTTCCATTTAGGGTTTTTCCCGGTTTCATGTAGGGTCTCTTATCGGGGTTTCTTATCAGGAGTTCTAAACGTTCAAATGGGTTTCATTTAGGGTTTCTTTAGGGTTTTGTTTAGGGTTTCATTTAGGGTTTCATTTAGGGTTTATTTAGGGTTTCAGTTTGGGTTTCATTTAGGGTTTCATTTAGGGTTTATTTAGGGTTTCAGTTTGGGTTCCATTTGGGGTTTCATTTAGGGTTTATTTAGGGTTTCAGTTTGGGTTTCATTTAGGGTTTCATTTAGGGTTTATTTAGGGTTTCAGTTTGGGTTTCATTTAGGGTCTCATTTCAGGTTTCTTTAGGGTTTCAAATTATGGCTTCAATTTAGGGTTTCATTCAGGAGTTCATTTAAGTTTTCTTTAGGGCTTCATTCCAGGGTTTCTTATAAGGATTTCTTTTCACGATTTCTAAACGTTCAAGTGGGTTCCTTTAGGGTTCTTTTAGGGTTTCATTTAGGGTGTCATTTAGGTTTTTTTTTGGTTTCTTTAGGGTTTCATTTAGGGTTTCTTTAGGGTTTCATTTAGGGTTTCAATTTAGGGGTTCATTTAGGATTTCTTTAGGGTGTCAATTTAGGGTTTCAGCTAAGGTGTCAGTTAAGGTTTCGTTTAGTTTTTTTTTTTCTCAGCGTGTTGTGTAAGGTTTCTTAGGGATGTCATTTAGGGTGTCATTTAAAGTTTCTTTAGGGTTTCATTGATTGTTTCTTTAGGATTAATTTATGGTTTCTTTAGGGTTCATTTAGGGTTTCATGTAGGGTTTCTTATCAGGATTTTTTTAGGGTTTCTTTGGGTTTCCCCTAGGGTCTCTCTAGGGTTTCATTTAGGATGCAAACAAAACAGAATAAAGCAAAAGAAAATGGAAAACAAAGAGACAGTAAAAACAGAAAGCAAAGAAGCAAAGGAGCAGGAAATGGAGCAGCAAAAACACATGACTGAAGAAAAGAAAAAGTAGAATAGTAGAAGTAGAAAGGCACAGAAGTACAAAAGCAAAGAAGCAGGGAAAGCAGAGAAGCAGAAAAGCAAAGAAGCAGGAAAAGCGAAAAGCAGAGAAGCAGGAAAAGCAGAGAAGCAGAAAAGCAGAGAAGCAGAAAAGCAGAGAAGCAGAAATTCAGAGAAACAGGAAAGCATAGAACCAGGAACCCCAAAAAAAATCCAAAACCTGCCGCGAAAAAAAAATATAGCCCTCCAGAGACTCCAGAGAAAAACCATGGGGATTTTAACATATGCTCAACATGGGGGAGTTATGGTTATAGTTGACTTATGATCTTATGGAAGATGAGTTACGAGTTGGTTTACAATTCAGACATTTCACTGTTGCGATTCTTTGTGGTATGTTGAACCTGCGTAGGGGGTAAGCAGCAAACAACTAACAGGTGGCACCACCTTGTAATTGGCTGGTTTGGATGCTGTAAGTGGGGATAAAGGTTGGGGTAAAAGAAGGCAAAAGGTGTGTTGGGTGATGTTGCGTGGTACTTCAATGGGAAACCACCAAATGGATGGAGATGTTGTGAGGGCTTTGGTTGTATCCGATGCTGTTCGGAGCGCCAAACAGCCGGGTCACAATGGCAGACATCCGCACGGACTTGAAGAAATTCACATCCTCAGATAGTTGCACCTCCTGGGTAATGCTGGATATTGCATGTGGCTATTTAAGACATAAGCAGAACATACATCAGCAAAAATTGTAATGTTCAGAACTTGCTTGTATGCACATAGATTAGTTCAGTACTATAATCCACACAACCAAGGCTCAAAAAAACACCCAAAGTTGTCTTAAACACTCCAAAAACACACACACACACATATGTATATATATATATACAATATATATATATGTATATATTATTCATAGAATACTATGATGTTCTATGTGTGACTTATGACTTTTCCATGCTTTACCGCCTCAACTGCCCTTGTTTTTTCTTGGGGGTCCACCGTTTGACCCAGCTGAGGCGCTTCCTTCCAGGGTCTCTTTTCGAAGATGGCGTCCTGTTCCGCCTGATCGAAGGCGTAAATCTGACTGTCGTCCACCTGGCGCCGATTTTTGGTACCCGAAAACATGGGCGGTTTTAGGGTGATTACCCTCTGGTAAACTAACATAACTATGGAAAATCACGATTTTTCGTGGAAAAACTCGCCATAAATGGCCATTTTCAATAGCTATGTTAAATTACCAGAGGGTAACAGGGATTAAACCAAAGAAACATGGGGGATATTGAACAAATATTGACGATATATGAACATATGGGAAAGGGGAGTTCAAATTTATGATGGGGAAACTCAATTGCTCCTTGGCTCCTTGTCCTTTCAAACGCCTTGCTCCCAACAACCCCACACACAAGCAGTTTTAGAAGCAATGGCTATAGATAAAGAGGGGCAGGCAAGCCTGAAAAAGTGGGAAAAGAGGTTAGTTCCGAACTTCAAACCATAAAATTTTGGGCTACCCTATTTTCATGTTGGTTTGAAACTACCCTAGATTCAATCAACCTCTTCAAATTTGTTTGCCCACCAAACTCAAACTGATTATCATCCAGATTATTTTTCATCATATATGATATCATAATATCATGTCCCCATCATATCCACATTTTATATATATATATACATATAAATTATATTCCACTATTGCCGTAGTATCTCCCTAAACTCATCAGTTCAGTACCAATGGAACCCCCGTTGAAGTTGATCCCTGGGCACCTGCACCACCTGATTCTCCAATTCCCAGGTCCTTCGCGCCGTGCTCGCCATGGCAAATCGATCGAAACTCGCTTCCCGGTGGAGGTCTCACTGGAAGTTTTTTGGGGACATATCCATGAAATCCTGGGATGCTTCGTGTCTGTTCTACCTTTGATCTAGTGTATATGTATGTACATTTATTATGATATGATATATGTATATATATATATATATGTGTGTGTGTGTATGTATATCCTGCAGTTGATAATTCAATATTTATGCATATTTATATATATATATATCTCTCTCTCTCTCTCTTTGGGTCCATGACCTGACAGTTTCACATTGTCTGTCTAGGGTCACCTCCAACCCAGCTTGGACCCACAACGAAGCGCAAGGGAGGGCAGGTAACCAGGTAGGGTCGCAACCATTAGATATGTAGATATTATATATATATTATATTATATTATAGATTATGCAATATAGAATCATGTCAATACTGTAGTTCCAAGTTGAGCCACGGGCATGTGTTCATCAAAATCGATTGCTTGCCACTTCGCGGACTGCCGATCATCCCATAACTCGACTGATCTTGTTACCATACCATACCATTGGCCAAATGGCTTCAGTATGGGCCAAAGTCTGCAACCAACAATTTGATTTTAGGATCATTCTACCGGATCCTTTTGGATCGTTTCAACCCCAAATATGTCGTTCCAAACAACGCCTGATTTCTGTGCCTTGGTCGCCCGGGCGTAACTGAGGCATGGAGCCAAACATTCCTCCAGGAGCTTGCGCAAGGTCTGTTCCTTAGTCTGACTTCATGCCCATGAAATAAACATTCCGGAGCTCATGGCTATGCCGGCTATGCCCTCAAGTACCCTCTGGTAAACTAACATAACTATGGAAACTCACCATTTTTAATGGGAAAATCCACTGTAAATGGGCCATTTTCAATAATTAGCTACGTTAAATTACCAGAGGGTACCACCCGAAAAAATCCCCCCAAATTCAAGTCCTTGGATTTGATGTTCCACCTTCGCCACACGAGCCACGCCCCGGGCACCGCACCAGCACCGGCTTGAATGAAAACGTCTCAGGCAAGGTCTGCAGGGCCGAGAAAATCTGTCGTCCACATGGGTTCGTCAGAAAATAGGATACTAGTGCCTCCTCCGATAAATGATCATCATTTTCCCCATGAAAAATAGCCATTTGGAGGGTATACATATATTGCACTGACATTTTGTCTATACAACATTATACAACTATACTAACAAAAACGCATATTAATACATATGACGTATATAAAACGCACACGCACACGTATGTATATATATGTATATACAAATATATATATATATATGTATATACAAATATATATATATATATATGAGCAATCTCGAAAACCCTAGGTTCACGGAAAGCCAACGCTTACCACGCGTTTGTACAATAATGATATATGGTAAACTTCGGGGGGTATCGCTTGCAGGAAACTGCTACATATATATATACATATAATTCACAGACATCAATGTCCAATTTGGTTGTCGCTAATGTGGATATTAGAGAAATACAATGACATAACCTTGAAAAGGGGTATCGCTAATTTGGGAAGGTCCCATCGCTTACCGTGTGATTTTAACAATTTCTATCAATGTTAAACCAATGTTGGTCCAATACATATTTAGTATTGCCGGGGTTTTTGCGGTGGCTCATATATAAATTACATTTATAATTATAGCCAGCCAATCATCATATTACAAAGTGGGGCCCCCTAGGCCCTAGATAGCTAAGTTGGTGCACATAACTCCAATAACTATGGTTTATGGTACCTGTAACTATAGTATTCATGGGCTTTATAAACCATCTTACATAGTTAATGGGGGCCCCATCCTGTACCGTTGCGGTTTTCCATGGGTCACCTGGAGCCACGAGTCGTAGAAGGGTTGGAAGCCCAGACCTTGGATGATGTCGCGACCGGGATAAGGGAAGGGCTACCTATAGGTAAATCATCTAGAAATGGGCCATCTATACCTATAAATGGGCCATCTATACCATAGTTGTGTTAAAAATCATCATATTTGTTTTCCGGATGTGTTCCATTCCAAACCAACTATAAGTATGGGTTAACTAGACATCTACATGGGTTTAACTAAAAGCCAAAAGCCATACGGATGTTTGATAAGCGTAATCATTGAAGGGATCATCCAGGTTCTTGAAATGGTGGATCCCCAGTCGTCACCATAGGTTCCAATACCGAACTGGAAGGTCCAAAGACTTGGGTGACTGGGCGTACCAGCAGTTTATTGAAACCAGCAGCCGCAGAATTCTCTCAATCAACGTTCTCTGGTTGGTGGTATACCTACCCTCTGAAAAATATTAGTTAGTTGGGATTATTATTCATAAAACATGTGGAAAAATAAAACATGTTGCAAACCACCAACAAGTTCTAACAAGACTCACCAACCATCATTGGGAATTTCACGGGCGAGCAATGACACGATACTCCATGAATTCTTGGAAACCACGGAGGACAGCTGACTTGGGCAAAAGAACTGCTATTGGATGGATCACCATAATTTGTGCAAACAAGGAGACAAACAGGAATAGTGGGGAAAACCCGTTCTCTCCCGCTGAACCTTCCGCATTCTGAAATGCAAAAATCCGAGAAACTCATTGCTGAAACACTGGAGTCCAAATTAATCAATTTGGTCCATAACCATTACCCTAACCCCTGAATGACATCTTTGGATATTCAGAGTGTCCCCTTGGAGGCCTCATTTTGTCCTTGGTTGGACCTCACAATATTGACATACCCCAAGAACCGCAGGGTTCCTGGATGTGGTGGATCTGTTTTTGTGCGAACACCGGGGAAGCGTGTCACACTTGTGAACGAACTTTTCGCATTTCATATATATATATATATACAATCAACGATGTTTATATGCTGCTTAACCCTCGTAATCATATTTTTTTCGCCTAATATATATCACTTGCAGTGACTATATCGAATACCAAACAGATTTTTTTTAGAAACATCATCCCCAAAACGATCGAGACGAAATCCCCCACCCATAGGGCCCCCTGGGTGAACACAACTCTCTGGTTCCATATAGATCATCCCACAACGCGACACCGTCGCAGGCCTTGGATCACTGCACTGATGCGTCTCATGGCTGATGTCATTGGGGATGGTTTTCATGGTTTCACCATGTTTCACCAATATGGTTATATAAATTTACTGGAAACATGGTGAAACATGGAAAAACATGGTGATTCACCATGTTTCACCATGTTTCACCATATGATTTACCCTTCAGTAAATTAACAGTTCGACCCTGGCATTCATCGGTTTTTTTTTGACGGGTTTCCACTATAAATTGGTCATTTTCAGGGTCTATGTTAACTTAATGGAGGGTAAAAACCATGTGAAATATCGAGTTTTGGTTGGTATACATTTGGCATACATTAAATGAGCATAAATGTATACAATCTATCTCTGATTCATACCCATCATTGCCCATATCCATTCTCAGAACCGCTCAGGGTGACATATCTCAGGATGACGTTTCTCAACCCGAAATTCTGGTTTCAATTACTTTGTCATACACTTTTACAGGCATGTCGGGATGTTTAAGTATTCTTTCTCATTTCTAGGAATCATTCAGCTATTGATTTTTGAGATCTTCCCAGCTGGAAAAAGCATATCCAAGTTTGGGAAGATCCGACATTTTCATTTTTGCTATACTTGATAATTAGATCTTCATGTCTGACATCATATTATCATCATATTATCTTCATATAGCTTTTAAGTATATCATGTACCCTCTGGTACACTAACGTAGCTATAGAAAATCACCATGTTTAATGGGAAAATCCACTATTTCTATGGCAATGTTCAATAGCTATTTTGACATAACCAGAGGGTATCCAGCTCGATTTTTCCCAACATTTAAAAGCCCAGTTGCGAGGCCACTTCCAGATCTTCCACTTCAAACTGCATGCGCATCTTGGCCGTCAAGGCCTCGGTGCAGATGCGATGATCTAACCCCGCAAGGCACGGCTTCGGCACGGGAAGACATAAGGGAAAAGTATGGGAAAGTTACGTGGAAAGTATGGAAAACATATGGGAAAAATATGGGAAAAACATATGGGAAAAAATATGGGAAAAAAATATGGGAAAAAATATGGGAAAAAATATGGGAAAAAATATGGGAAAAGATATGGGAAAAGATAGGGGAAAAAATATGGGAAAAAATATGGGAAAAAATATGGGAAAGTTCTGGTTTTTCTATCCGATTGTCTCTGATGCGCATTTTTGTTCTGAATGAAGACGCATTTGAGAATCAATTCTGGGATAGGACCCAGTATTGGTTTCCGAAATAGGGGCACTTCGTCGATCGGCGTCCTTTCGACTCAAATCTCTCTTGGATAAAGCATTCAGTCACGCCATAAGCTCATGGACAATTGGAAGCTTGATGACTCATTTGACAAAAAAGGTGCTGTTATCTGGTATGACTGTTATGGATCGGTGGGTTCTCATGCCAGCGTTGGCATGCGAACCAAACGACGCTACGAGCATTTATTCATGCTTGCAAAGGTAGACATCAATGTTTACGATATTACATCTCTCTCTATATATATATACACATCATTATGTATGTGTATATATATATATTATATATACACACATATATATATATATAGGTATAACTGGTAAAGATGGGCATATCTTCCCACTTCAGTGATGCACAAAAAACATGGCCAGTCTTCCCTAGTCGCAGGGCGATGTCAAAAAACGACAGCTGAGGTGATGGCAATGATCTCACCACTCACCAAGCATAGCCTGGTGCTGTCACCGTGCGTTTCGAGAAACCCTTAAAGCAGAGCTGCCTGAAAAATGGAGTCATTTCTGGGAATTGTTGGTAATCTTGGGATGGTTCATGGTTCTAGATTTTTTAATGATTTTTTGAAATCTTCTGGGTAGAGCACATGTTGTCATGTCCATGGCATGCACCCAAGGTTGCCATGGTCTTTTATTTGCTCCCAGCACCTCTTTCAGCCAAGAAGCTTCTTGTTGTCATCCAAAACGGTGTTCATACCTCGACCCATATCGACCAGCGGCCAACCCCTCTAGATTCTAGATGATCTACTAGATGGAACCAGCAACCAGAAATGTCAAAAAATCGAACAGGAACTGGATTCCCTCAATCAGAAGACCCTGATAGAACCTAATGGCAATGGGAAACTTACTGGTTGATGGTATACCTACCCCTCTGAAACATATTAGTCAGTTGGGATTATGAAATTCCCAAATGGGAAAATAAAAACCATGTTCCAAACCAAAAAATGGCAATGGGAAACTTACTGCATAACTTTTGGCCGACGAAATTCAATCATCCAGACGGACTGAGATCCCAGACTCTCGATCCATAGCGCATCCACAGGGCCATCGAACATCACCCAGTGATGGTCCTGAGGCTTGCTCCACGACCGTCTCGCGCATCTATAAACATGTACATGAAGCCATGCACATATTTATAGGATTGTAGAGCATACTGTTTATATGCACGTGCACGAGCGCATGTCATGTGTGTCAATGTGAATAGATACGCTTAAATATGCGTTAGCACGCACTGGCACATGACAAGAATGCAGGATCATCTCAGGATAAGTCTCCCTATTTACTGAAGACGTGATTTACCAGCGCCAGGTCAGATTTACCCTCTGGTAAACTAACATAGCTATTGAAAATCACCATTTTTAATGGGAAAACTCGCTATAAATGGGCCATTTTCAATAGCTATGTGACAAATTACCAGAGGGTAACAGTACCAGGTCAGATTTAAGCCATATTCACAGTTGGAGTTACATAGATCCCGATCATTTTCCACCAACGTTAACGTCCATTCCGAAGCTGACAAAAATCCGGGGTCCCATTGTCAGGTCACACTAGGCTGTCCGACATACAGTATCCCTGGGCATTTGGAGGTTTCTTAAAATTGGGGTACCTGCTGCAGTACCCCAATAATCATCCAAGTGACCATCTCAGTATTGAAACAGTTGTGACTTGGGGATCCCCCATGACTTCAGAAAACCCCATACAATGTCTAGTTACATGAGCCATATTTATAGTTACTTAGTTGGTTTATAATGGAACATCCGAAAAGAACATGGATGATTTCAGGGTACCCCCGTAGCCCCCGTAGCAGACTTCAATACGGATTAAAGAAACCACCAGTTTCTCATCATCCGTAGTTACAAACTATAGTTAATGATATTTAAGTGATTGATAAATAATCTATAGTTAAACTATAGTTAATGATTATATACCCTCCGGTAAACTAACATAGCTATAGAAAGTCACTAATTATATAATAGGTAAATCAACGAACTAAATGGGGTATTTTCAATAGCCATGTAATAAAATTTACCAGAGGGTATATACTGAATATTCACTATTACTCACTATTAATCGACTACCATCTGATTATTTAACATAGTCATGGAAAATCACCATGTTTAAGAACGGTAAACCATCTATAAAGGGGGCATTGTCCATGGCTACAGTATGTTAAATAACCAGAGGCTAATTAATTAATCAATATAATTTCATGACTATTAATATTCATCACTACTATAAACTACTATTTACTACGTAATAATGACTATAATTTCATGACTATAAACTACTATAACTGGTTGGTGGTTTCAACCCCTCTGAAAAATATGAAAGTCAGTTGGGGTTATTATTCCCAATATATGGAAAAATAAAAAATGTTCCAAACCACCAACTAGATAAACATGTCCGTATTGTCGCCGAGTTTCCGGGTTGTGATTGTCCCTGGTGGCATTGCGAATGAGCTCCGCGGCCACGCCATCGGACCACTCGCGCGTCACCTGGTGGGTTTTCCCATGACATACCCTCTGGTAAACTAACATAGCTATTGAAAATGGCCATAGAAATAGTGGATTTTCCCATTAAAAATGGTGATTTTCCATTGCTATGTTAGTTTACCAGAGGGTATGTTTTGGTTTCCTGCATTTGTTCCCGTAAACCAATCCATTGAACTGGGGATAAGAAAAGGGAGATAACTATATCATATCTATCAAAAAATGAACTTAACTTAACTCTTACTTGGGAAAACTATCAAGAACATTCAAAAACCCAGCTTAGAAGTGAAACTTTAAGCGGTTTAAGCAATAGGACTAATCTTGGTGACTAGTTACTAGTTGGATTTCATGGCTTGAGTTTCAGTTGTTGAATTGACAAGGAAACATGTGTTGACTCTTGCACCCCAGTAGTCCAACATAGCAACGGAAGCGAAAACAGTGTGGAATCTCCTTTGCTGTAGTTTTTGAAAAGGCCGACCGAGATCATGCAAACAAGAGACTAAGAGGAGGCGTCACTGCCCCTATGCATACCAGATACGTACAAAATATCCACCACCGAAAGAAGAAACAAACGTATCAGTATCATTCAGTATCCAGCATGCATATACAGCCAAAATGCTTCAACAATAGCCATAGCACATGTTCCACATTAATAACATTTTCTTGGCAAGCGTTCAAAACTCTTACAACATACTCAGCAATGACATGGGATATATCCTGTGCCATATCACACGTTTTGCGAACTTCATGAAGCATTTGAAGGAGAAAATCCCACCGGTTTATGAATGGGGTCCCTTTATGTGCACATCATTCTCCCCAATAAACCCCAAGAAACTGGCCAGTAACCTAGTATTATGAATATATCCCATAATAGGGAATAATCATCCATAATGCCTCCTGCTGATCAATGGTTGTTATTAATATCCATAATATATATGTAACACCAGCATGAAAAATGTTGGTAAATAATGGCAAATAATCATATTTCATCTATAAATGGGCCATCTATACCATAGCTATCTTAAATCAACAGAGGGTAATATCCCCATATATCCCCTATCTGAAAACCAATCGACAGGGCCATTTGTTTTACCATTTTTCACCTCATCAAAGGCGCCATAGAGCTGGTTCTGAGTGATCGCCTGAGGCCCCGTTGACCAAACAGAAACTTATGGATTCCATGTCTAGGTCGGTAGCGGGAAAACAACTTGGACTGTACCCTCTGGTTATGTCAAAATAGCTATTGAAAATGGCCATAGAAATAGTGAGTTTTCCCATTAAAAATGGTGATTTTCCATAGTTATGGGACAGTTTACCAGAGGGTAAGCAACACACATGGGACTTCATGCAATGGAAAGTGGTCGTTCGTGGCTGTCAAAAAAGGGAAGTACTGCAAGGCCAACGACAGCAGCCAGTGCTTGTATCCACACAAGCAACTTCTGGGTAGCTACGAATGGTATACCGGGAGACACTGTGAAGTCCAGATTTCTTCAGAGGATTCTTAATGGCTTATATTCTACTTGCTATGCAAATCAATCCTGGAACAGTTAGACTCTAAGATTTAGACCATCAGAGGGACTGAAGTTGGATGCCAGAAATTCTTGGACAACCAGCATGGCCCTCCAAATGATCAGAACTGGTAAATCACAAAAAAACAAAATCCTACTACATCCCTATTTTTTTTTGCCAAAACCTCCAGCTTGGTCAACGCTAAAGGTCGTAGGCACTAACTAGCTTTGAATTAAAAGATATACACTCCTAAGGCCACGCTCACTTGTGAAAGTATAGTGAACAAGTTTCCAATTATTGCTAAGAGCCTTCACATTGATGATATTTCACATTGAGAGTAGTTCACACTGAAAGTGTCTCACACTGGAGAGCTTCACATTGAGAATAGTTCACACTGAGAGTCATTCACACTGAGTTTGAGCTGTGTAGTCTTCAACCGTTTCCTTTGTGAAAAGGGGGCTGGTAAAGATGGGCTTGTTCGATGATTCGTTCCCGTATCTCTCTGTTATATCTGTCGAATGGGATTTGGGGTGCCGATGGGTCTGTGTTTCTTATCACTTCCTATGCTTTTTGCATATTGTTACTGGTCCAAAACTGTCTGGGTCTTCCGACTCTTCGCATTTCAGTTTCTCTCGGGAGAGCGGATGTTGTTGAAAAAGTTGCTTGGTGAAGAGGGTGGTTTCTGTCTCTCCTGAGGATGTGTCCGAGTAATTTGAGTTTTCTTTCCTCCAAAATTTCGGTCAGAGGTTTGATTTTTCGATCGAAACCTGTAGTCGGCGCGTTAAGGGTTTCATTTGCCCTTCGGTATACGTATTCATTGGTGTTGTGGCGTTGTATGTATGTTGTGTGTAATTTCAGAATCTTTCGTAAGCCCTTGAGCTGGAACGTGTTAAGAAGACGTCCAGCTGACTCAGTTGGTTCCAAGGTTTCTAGGCCGTAGAGAACTTTGCTAGTAATTACTGCATTGAAAACGCGCAGTTTCCAAGATCTGTTGCATTGCGCTTTTCCCCAGAAAATGTCCAATTTTTTCAAAATGGCCATCGTAGCTGAGATTCGTCGTCTTATTTCATGTTTGGGATTGACCGTGCGAGTGATAGAAGCTCCTAAGTAAGTAGATTCATCGGTCGACTTCATGGGATCCCCATTTTGGAAAGCGATAGAACCGCGACAGTTGAAAGCAATGTAGCAACATTTTGACTTGTTTAGATTGAGGTCCAAATATTGGGATTCTTCTTCGATAAGGTGCAAGTATTGGTTAGCACTGGCAAAGCTTTTGGTCAGAATTAATGTGTCATCTGCGTACAGCAATTCGTGGAAATTAATTCCTTGGAAAGTTTTTGCGTAGCGTGGGTCGTTGAATCTGCGGTGAACATCATGAAATAGCACGTGCATTGTCACAATGAATAGGTATGGGCTGAGGGGACAGCCTTGCCTGATTCCAGTACGTTGGCTCAACCATGACGAAAATTTATCTCGGTGCATCACTTGAAACATCGGTTTCTGGTAAATAGCTTTTATGGCATCAAGGATTTCAACTGGAATACTCATTCTGTGGAGGGATTGGAACATTTTTTCATGACTAATTTTATCAAAAGCTTTTTCCCAGTCTAGGAAGATCAGAATTAATTTATCGTGACCTTGTTCTACGACGTCCGTGAGTCTTCTTAGGCAAAATAGTGGGTCAATAGTGGATCTGGATGCTCTGAAACCAAACTGCGTCGGACTGAGGTGTTCTTCAAGCGCCATAGCTAGTCTTGATTTCAAGATATAGGCGTAAATTTTGTATGAAACATTAAGCAAAGAAATTGGTCGGTAGTTTTCAGGATTTTCATGATCGCCCTTTTTGTACAAGCTTGCTATGTGAGCTTGGGTAAAATCATCTGGGACCAATTTTGCACGCCATAATGCATTTAAGCAATTTGTAAGTGAGTCCACGTTGCTAGAGTCCAAATATTTGAAAAGTTCCACAATTGAACCGTCTGGCCCAGGCGCTTTATTTGTTTTCAGCCTGTGGATTGCTTCTGTGACTTCAGAGCTTTGGAAAATTCCGATTTCGGCCTGAATGTTTTGGAGGACCATGAGCTTAGTATTATCAATCGGCGTTGAAACTTCGTTTGGCCCCCAATGTTTGTAGTGAAGGTAATCGGCAAGCGCACTCGCTTTTTGAGAATTCGGGACTCGATTTCCATGGACGTCCTTCATGCTATAAAAATTCGGGGTGAAATTTGACTTTTCAAACTTTATGTTTTTCCAACATTCCCGACAGTCTGTGTGATCTTCTAATTTGTTGAGTTTCCATTGTTGTTTATCACGCTTCGCACTTTTAGACACTTCCTTATTGAGCCGGCTTTCTTCCACACAATCGCCATTTTCCCTAGTTTTTTGTCGTTCTTCTATTAGATTCCAGGTAGTCCCCGAGATGTAACTACGGTTTATCGCCTTATTTTTACGAGGCAAAATTCGTTCGGCAGCTTGCTTCATAGTTTGAACAAATTTGGCGACCCCATAGATGTGCTGGGATTCAGCACTGGCATTGAAACAATGGCGGATGGCGTCATTGTACTGTTGCTTTTGGCTTTCGGTTGGCTGATGAAATCGCACCACTGTAGTGGGCGCATTTTTAGGTTGAGCTTTCAGTTTTACCCGCAAATTAGCTGTCACAATGCTGTGGTCACTATTAAACGCAATATCTGTTCTAGCCGAGATATCAAGAATGCTGTTTTTAAAGGCACGTGGCGCTAAGATGAAATCAATTTGAGCGAAGCGGTCTGGGGACCAGGGGGCAGTAAAACCTTCAGTGGCTGTTTCTTTGAAAGTGCATTTTTTGCTAGTAGGGTTTAGGAACAACGTGTTCATGATCAGGAAATCTGCGAAAAGGCAAAAATCAATAAGTAGTTGTCGGTTCTCTTTTTGATCCTCTGGGAGTGATCCTACATGTTGAGCGCCATAATCAAAAACGTGGTGACCGATACATTGTTCTTCGACTTCATTAACGCAGCCGTGCAGGCGAGCATTTGCATCACCAAGAATGTAGGTTGGAGAATTTTGAGGACGGTCCATGATAATGTTTTGTAAAGTTTCCCAGTGATGTTTTTTTTCTTCTTGCGGCCGTCCACTGTGTGGAGCGTATTGGCTAATAAAACTTAAATCGGGTCCATGATTGTGAAATTTGATTTGAATTAATCTACTACTGTATGGAATACAATCTTTCAATGCAGTCTGCAGCTTGGGGCCAACCACGAAACCAACGCCATGGTGTTCTGTCCCATTATTTTGCGCGTTCGCTTTGGCTTTTGCTTTTGGGATTTGTGGTTCTGGAGCTTGGGTTTTTTTGTTGACACTGGAACTAAAACGAAAGAGGTATTTTTGGTTACGAAAAACTTTAAGTTCTTCAATGGAGTGATTTATTTTCGTTTCTTGAAGGGCAATAAGATCAATTTTGTGCTGGTGCATTATTTCCATAATTTGCTCACGTTTACCCGCTTCGTTTAGGCCTCTGCAATTTAAAGTTGCAATGACAAAAGTCTGACCGTAAGGTAATGAGTTGGTGTGTACAAGTGTGTCAGGTTCACTGACCGGGGGTTTGGCAGGGTTCTGCCATTTTTTGTGACAAGTTTTTCTGATATGTTTTTCGATTTTCCGGTTCTCAGCTCTTGATTTCTGGCAGTTCCAAGCATGTATTACATTACGTTTGCAAGCATATTCTCTGAAATAGTTCCTGGTGCTTGAAGACTTGCTTCTGTTGTCGTGCTTTTTGTTCGCCTTAGATGAAATTTCTGGGTAGCCATACAGCCAGTTAGCTTCTTGAATTGCAACACCAGGCGAAGAGGTTGCAATCACCTTCCTCATCGCCTCGCTACCAGAACTTTTAATGTTACGCCATAAGCGTCTGTGAACTGAACGTGAAGTCTTCCATTCCAAATATCGGTGATATCTGGTCAATATATTCCGCCGACCCCGTTTGCCTTTGCAGCATCGAGGTGTGGTGTGGGAATGATTGGTAGCATGGTGGGGGCACGCATTCAGTTGACGCTGCCGTCCTAAAATGAACGGTGCTGTCATCCCGGCTCTCCTCTTGAAGGGGGGGTGTGGTTCTGATGAAAAAATGTGTTCACCCGATTCCTGTTTGCAAGAGGGCGCTGTGTGTTTGTTTGTTCCTAAAGGTTCTATCTGAGTTCGTGACTGTGTGTACGCAGACCCGACATCGACTCCGCATCGGGCACTTTTTTCTAGCAGATTTCGGCCCTGTCTAAGTCTACTATCTTTACAACGCAGACCTGTGACAGCGAGCTTCCTCCAAACTATTCCAGATTGAAACCTTCTTCCTTCACATTGAGTATTTTCTAACCGCTCCGCGTGCTTTGCACGTCTCGCGGAATATTTTTCACACTGAGCTTTTCTTTCACACTGAGAATTTATTTCACACTGAGAATTTATTTCACACTGAGGTTTGGCTTCACACTGAGATTCGGCTTCATACTGAGAGTTAGCTTCACATTGAGATTTGGCTTCACACTGAGAGTTGGCTTCACAATGAGAAACTCGAGCCGTAGCATCTTCACACTGAGAGTTCCTTTGCTGGCATGCGTTACCCCTCCGACTGTTCCATCGTCTCCTTTGCCTTCTCTTCTTCTTTCAGGGCCTGCCTCACCTGCATGTTGTTCTTCCAGTCGTGGACTTGGATGAATTTGCACCAAAATGGTATCCTCGCATCATAAGAAAAATCTAATGCAGCAAACGCACCTTTGCTGCTTCCTTTTCTGGTTTCTTCTGTCTTCATTTTTCCTTTTCCTGTTCCTTTTCCTCTCCTGGTGCCCTTGGAAATTTCCGAGAGTTTTGTTTCAAAGTTGTTGGCTACCTCCTCAAAGAAAGGCTCGTCGACGAAAATCTCACACGAAGCTGTTGCGTAGCTAAAGTGTAGCCATACGAGGTAGTTGTGGCTCTGCTTTTCTCGAACAGCGTTTTCGTGCCAAGAGGGATAGAATTCAACTTCATTTCGGTGTGTTTCGTTGATGGCTTCCATGGCTGCCTTCACAAATCTTCCTCGTAGTCGCGCATCTTCACTGAGTGCTTTACGAACACGGATTTCATGATTTGATTCTCGGCCTGTGGATGCCGCATACCAAAAGAGTTTCTTCTTTTTGTACGTGTAGTTCTCAAGGAAGGACTGGAAAACAGTGTTTCTGTGATATCCGCTGGTGAACGTAATGTTGATAAAGTTGCTGAGTTCCCCGCGTGTATTCCATAAGCTAATGCTGGGTGCATGGTCCTTGGAATGTGCCTGCTGAAGTAACCATGATGCGAAGTCCTTGCGATCGTCTTCTGATGCTTCTTTTGGAAAGCCCTCTATGGTCAAGGCCATGCTGGCCTCTTTCGCGTCGGTTTGTAGTTTGGAGTATATAAGATGTGCATTGGTTCGGCCTTGGGATTCCACATCATAGTTGATGTCTATGATGGACTGTGAGAGTTCCTGCATTTGTTTTGTTGTGGATTCATGTTGGTGCTTCTGTCTTTGGCTCAATGTTTGTAAAGCTTGTTGGACTTCTTCCAGGGAGTGAAGCGGTTCAATTGTCCCGTCGTCCTCCTCCATATCGGTGTCGGAAGTTCCTGAACTCGATCTTGTTGTGTTTCTGTTCTGTTGTAGTTCTGTCGGTGGTATTCTCAAAGGTGTTTTGGTGCCATCACCTCGGACTGGTGTGCTTACGGTCATTGCTTTTAGGCGTTGGGTTGTCAAAGCCATTTTGGGTGTGTCGCTCTTTGTGGTCTTTGAGCTTTTTGAACTCTGAGCCGACTTCTTGCTTTCTTGGGTCTCCTCGTCTGAATCTGCGAATCTTGTTTTCTTGGAAGGCGGCGCTTTGTCTGGTGTAACAATGTCGATTGCTAGTGAAGTCTCTTGTTTTGCTGTATCTTTTGAGTCTGATGGTCCGAATTCCAATCTCTTTCTTTCTCCTGGATGTTCTTCTTCTTTTGCTTTCTTTTGCTTCTCCTTGTCTGTTTTCTTCTGTTCTTCTTTGCCTTTCCTTTCCTCTTTCGGAGTTCTGCTTTTTTCACGCCCTTTCTCTCTCTCTTTCTCACGCCCTTTCTCCATGGCAAAGACTAAAGTAGGAAAACGAGCGAACAAAAACTATCTAATCCCCCTGCGGCCCCTTGAGCCTAACTACATCCCTATATACTTGCTAATTACCAAATCATCTTTTGCTTTAAGCATCATAAATGCCAAAAAAAACAGTAGGCTATACACCCATTATACACCTATTTTTGCAACCACATAACCTTTTAACATCCTTTAACATCCTTTAACATCCTTTAACGTCCTTTAACGTCCTTTAACCTTTCACCACCATCACAGCCATCACCATGCAACCGTCGGCGGTCAGTCCCTAGGATTCCTGGGGTCCCTGGGATTTCTGGGGTCCCGTCCCGGTGCCTTGGGATTCAGCACATGCACGTGAGTCCTCTGGAAAGGTGACTCTGGATCCTGCGACGGACGTATCGGTGTCCGATAGTCTATCGGAGTTGAACATCCTATGTACAATGTATATATATATATACACGTATATATTTGTAAATATATATATATATGCTGGATATTATATATAATATATGCTGAATATTATATATATAATATATGCTGGATATTATATATATATGCTGGATATTATATATATACATAAAGGTGTTTATATAAATGTGTAATATGTATGTATTATACGTAATTATGTACTGTGTATTTATATATGGGCATCTAGTGTGGCAAACCATCTTTGTGGGTGATTTCCCCATTGTCATGTTTGATTGGTACAGGGCATCATAAATGTCCAAAGGGTCATCGAAGCTTAACCTATTTAAATAGTGATTTCTCTCGGACCATTTTATGAGGCAATTCCACATGTCAGAAACCATCTTGTCAGTAGACTCAGTAAACATAAGTTGTGATGATCACGTGATACCCTCTGGTAAACCAACATACCTATGGAAAATCACAGTCTTTAATGGCTAGTAAATCAACTATTTCCATGGCCATGTCCAATAGCTATGTTAGTTTGCCAAAGGGTATCACATGTCTCAAAATCTAGAGACTCAGTTCTTGGGCTCTGAAAGGCCACTATTTCGACAGCTGTAAGACCAACCAGCTGTACGATCCCAGTTACAAATTGCTATGTTTCCATGGGCGTCAACTTATTATGCTTACTTGGTTCCGTGAAACACACAAATTTAACAGCAGAATCTTCCATCTCACGGATGGGCTTTGTCAAAGCACTATCATTAAAAAATGCCATTAATGGCTCCCAGGGCCGAGCCAATCTACAGGGAATTTCCCTGCAAAACAGGGCCATATATGCCGCACTTTTATGGGTACAGTACCTCCATCTGGGGTCCTGAAACTCGCATGGAAAATCTACAATTTTTGGAGTGTTTTTTTTTTGCTTGCATGCATGCCTTAAGCGCGTACAATTTGCATGGGTTTACATGGAGTGTCCAGCCGGAAACGGAATGGATCTATATTCAGGTTATTCAGGACCCCCAAACCATCGTTGCCTCAGCCTAGCCACGTGTAAACCAACAAGCATCCCAATTTCCTAAGCTTCAATATTACATAAATTGATAACTACTGTGGATGGTTGCGAAATCCTGCACCATTTGATGGTTTATCCCATTATTCATGGGGTTTTGACCATCCTTTTGCTGCAGGTCTTCGCCTTGGCTTCGACCAAGGCGGTGCATGCTGCCTGCGCAGGGTTTGCTCAGCGAGTGGTACAGTAACTAACATTCATGGATTAATGGATTACCACTAATTATAACCCACTAATTATATAGAGGATGGTGCCCCCCAGTTATGTTTGTTGGTTTATAAATTATAAACCCCATGAATACTATAGCTATATCTAGCATAAACCATAAACCATAGTTACCATCTGGTTATTTAACATAGCCATGGAAAGATCCACCATTTTTAAGAACGGTAAACCATCTATTTCTATGGACCATTTCCCATGGCTATGTTAAGTAACCAAAGGGTAACATTAATGGATTAATGGATTAATATAATTGGATTATACCAGTTCGTTCATTCACGTGATTGGATGTTATTGGATTGCCTGGACCTTAGTTCAATAATTTCTATGCATTCACAGGGTTGTACCGTTGGACCGTTTTGACCCTTCCCAGCTTCAAAACTAAACGTTGCAACCAAGAGTGAACAACCTGAGTATATATATATATGCACTTAATTTATTTGTTAATTACTAATGGTAATTACCTGACCTGCATATCAAAAATAACAGTCCAAGACAATCCATTCCATTCCATCTTAGTTTTGTTTGGGGGGAATCGGGTCATGGCTCCCAAGTCCAGCAGAGATGTTACCAAATTTGAGTGTCATGATTTATTTTGAAACCCGTAAAGCCATCAGGCAAATATGTTTTTTTAGCCAGAAAGCCAAAACTATATATATAATTTATTCACACGTCGTGTCGGATTCACATATCCTCTACATATACATACATACCTCGTATATGAGTGTCTACATGCCCGTTTCTAGAGCAATCCAGGCAAAAAAATGCATACCCCCTGGTAAACTAACATAGCGAACTGGAACATCACCATGCTATTAGTGGGAAAACTCACTATTTCTATGACCATTTTCAATAGTTTTTTGTATGTTTACCAGGCAGGGTACCTTCTCCCCAAACAACAACCAACAACGAAAACCGCCTGCAGGGTCCGGTAGCAGCATGTCTTGCCACCACCAGTGGGACCAACCAGCATCATACCGTGACGCACCTACGGGCTGTGTAGGGAATGATTCTCTGTGAAAATCTGGTTGGTGGTTGACCATGGTTGACCTACCCCTCTGAAAAATGATGGAGTTCGTCAGCTGGGATTATTGTTCCCAATTTATGGAAAAATAAAAATGTTCCAAACCACCAACTAGAAATTTGGGCGAAAACAGCAACCATCAACAACCTATAAATGGTGTAAAATGCTTGTATGAATACTAATGGATTGATATACAACAACTTATAAATGGTGTAAACTGGTTGATTGAATACCAATGGATTGAGACGATACCCTTAAGGTATTCATCACACACTCGCCATAGATGTGCATGCCCCAATGGTGCGTCATGACAAGAATCAGTCGCAGGAGAACATGATCAGGGCGCAGGAAATTGTTTTCATAAACGGGCAAAAAAATACATTAGGTCTAATCTTAAACCATCATGAGAAGGTGATATGTATCTATATATGCAATATAATATATATATATATACCACAGTATGTATACATAATTTTTCCTCCTCCTCCTCCTCATCATCATCATCATCATCACATGTCTCATTCTCCAAAATCATACATACATCATACTTACATATATTATATATATACTATATCACATATCACGTACCAAACATTCATGACGTGTTTGAAACTCAAGATTCATCAGCTTCCGCAGCCTGGATCATGTCGAAGAGTTCGAACTGTTTCTTGATGAAATACTCTGTGGGTTGCCTGGGCTCCAAATTTCCATGGGATTTTTATAATTGGCTTATATATAATTAAAATAAATTAATGTCAATTAATTCGGTTTAAAGGGATTTTATATGATTTTATGGTATGTTGGCATTTCATGTGGTTCATTTGATTTGTTAAAATTCGAACCGGGGGAGAAAAAAAACACATGAAAACAAAAACATTTCTCTGGGGTTTTCCCATGGAAAAAACATGGAAAGCTAGGTTTAAGATGTTCCCAAGACCCGTCCAATGATCCAACTTGTTAATGTTAACCGATTGAACATCCTGCACCAGATTGATCTTATTTCATCTACTGAAATGGTACCTTGGGTACCTCCCAAAAAATAAACAGCCCAGGGGTGAATTCATGTGGAAAAACCTGGTTTTTCAGTGTGCTCCAGATCATCCGAGATCCACCATGGATGCAACCGATGCCAAGTTTAAATCCCATTGTGACTGTTGATTAAATCCGTAGTTGATGGTTAAATCATCTTAAATCCCAGGCTTATTTTCGATTGTGACTCTCTGGGGAAAAAAACATCGCGATGGAACATCACCATTCTTACATTCATACGCAAATCATCTACTAATGGGCAATTTTCATCAATTTTCCATAGCTATGTGCAATTACCAAAGAGTAAATCCCGATACGCGGTTGATTGAATTCCAAGCTTTGATGTTTAAATGCAATGTCTGTTAATTTTTGATGGTCAAATCCAATTTTGTTGATGGCTAACTAAATCCCGTTTCAGTTTACTATTCTGTTTGATGGTTCAATCCCATGTCTGCTGATTTTTGATTGTTACACCCCAATTTGTTCATGGTTAACTAAATCCCATTTCTGTTTATTAGTTTTATTATTACTATACTCCTGATGGGTAGATGAAAATTCGACTCTTGGTGTGGATTTTCCAAACGAATCCCACGAAGAGATTCCGCCCAGCTGCAGCAATACCGCTTTACTCTTCTCCCTAGCCATTTCGTCCAGCTTGCCATAGTCGATCGCCGGCCTCACTGGGAGAGATCCAGGGGATTAGTTTTAGCCGTATCTGTCCAAAAAAAAATAGGGGGTTCACGAGGGTTTTCCATCAAATCACTTTTCTCTATCAAGAACTAAGGTTTGATTTGATCATGGATTTTCCGTGAAAAATCGGTATTTCGCCAGGTTTTAGCAGTGAAACATTTGGTATTTTAGCTTATGTTAGCTGATGTTAGCTGTAAAAAGACACCTTTGAATGGGGATTTGAATGATAAGAATGAAGGACCCAAAGCGTCCCGCTTGAAAGGTAGGACCTTTCAAAGTCCATTCCAAGCTGCAACCAGCCCAAAAGACAGAAAAACTGAATACCTGGAAATGATGCGGGTGCGATTCATAGTGATGAAATCAGTTGAACCCTAAGGTGGCTTTGTTACAGTGTTGAATCACCATTTTTTTTCTTGATCACCCTCTGGTAATCAAAATTCATCAAACGTTGCAATGGAAAATCCCCTAAAACCGCCTATAACCCCTATAAGTGGAGGATTTCAAGGGAAAATCATCTATAAATGGAGAATTGATGAGAATGGTCCATTGCCATGTTTGATGACACAGGAGAGTGAATCTTTTCGGGTTTTGAGATTCTGTCGATGTTTGATGTTTTTTTTGGAACAATCTGCCAATCTAAAGTTGCACTTAGGCGTCGACTTCTCAACTCCTGGAAAGAGATCGGAGATGATGTTGTAGAACAAAGGCAAGTCGTCCTTCAAAAACTTTGGCACCTGGCGACTTCGTTTAAATTGAAGCCATGTCCTTGATGTCCTTCATTCCCAGTGGTTGATTAATGAAAGGTTCCCTCCGGGTTTTCACCAACCAATAGGTAGAAAATCATAAAAACAACACGAATTTACAATACCCTCTGGTAAACTAACATAACTATGGAAAATCACCATTTTTCATGGGAAAATCCACTATAAATCACCATTTTCAATAGCTATGTTAAATTGCCAGAGGGTAATCATCAAAAATCATCAAAATACTTGACCGCACCGGCCCGACTGTATCCTTCCTAACTAGGACAATAAATTGATGAAGCCTCTCTAGTTTTGAAGAGAAAATCGAGTATAGCAACTGCGCTTGCGCAGTTAATTTCCCAACGATGCGACTTGACTCGACATGGTGAAACAATTGCCATGCCCATTCAACAAGAAATTCAGCAGCTTAGCCAAATAATCCCATCTCCCATCTCTATGAAAAACACCCCCATTGTATGGTTCCGTAAATGTGTAAATCCCATACACCCACATCACCAGGTTTTTGTTTGGGGGTTAGTATTAGGGGGATGGGATTATTGATTTGGAAAACCATATCGCCCAAGTGGCTTTGCATTGTGACCTTCATTCTCACATCCAAGCTATTCCGCCGATAAAATCACCCTTTGAAGGTAAAAAATATAAGCCTAACATCCAATCCAAAGTTCCAAAGTCGCAGCCCAAAGTTCACCCTTATTTACATGTGAAATCCTTGGAAACCTTCGCCGAAGTCATGATGTAAAGTTTACCAGCTACACTTCGCATCTGAGGAGACAACATTGACATCCTGCAATGCTCGGAGCAAGATCTGTGCTTCACTTTGATCCTGTCAGCTGCTGCCATTCGAAGTCTTCGAAGTGGGCATCAAACTTGGAAATCCACAAAGTTTTCTGAATACTACACTTACTATAATTATGACTACTATACTTACTTAGGTATATTATGACAGTGGGCATCAATCCCCAAAGTCTTCTGAATTATGACTACTACACTTACTATACCTGTTGAATAGGCACTATAGTAAGCCTGGAGCCACTTGGCTAACTTGGCTAGTGCCATCCACACTAGCGCAAGGTGGGTGCTATGAAAATGTGGATGATCTCAAATTGGCTGATACCTGACGAAATGTGGGGCAAAATCGCTGTTAGAAAATGTTCAGAAACAATAAATGATCAGCAAGCTCCGCAACTTCTTTAAACATCCAACTTCTAATGATAAAACGCAAGATTCCCGTGTCTACTTCTATGCAAGGTGAAATGGTGCTCCCATCTGCTCATAGTCATCCCATCTGCTCATTTCACCATCCCCCCAGGGAGTCAAATTCATCCCAAGCCAGCAGAAGTTATTTAGTGACTGCCTGGGATGAGCCCGAAACTTAGATAGGACATTGAAATATACATGAAGAAAAATGCATATCTATCTATCTATTTGTCTGTCTTATCTATCTATCTATCTATCTATCTGTCTGTCTGTCTGTCTATCTATCTATCTATCCTATCTATCCTATCTATCCTATCTATCCTATCTATCCTATCTATCCTATCTATCCTATCTATCCTATCTATCCCATCTACCCTATCTACCCTATCTATCCTATCTATCCTATCTATCCTATCTATCCTATCTATCCTATCTATCCTATCTATCCTATCTATCCTATCTGTCCTATCCATCCTATCTATCCTATCTATCCTATCTACCCTATCTATCCTATCTATCCTATCTATCCTATCTATCCTATCTACCCTATCTATCCTATCTATCCTATCTATCCTATCTATCCTATCTATCCTATCTATCCTATCCTATCTATCCTATCCATCCTATCCATCCTATCCATCCTATCTATCCTATCTATCCTATCTATCCGATCTATCCTATCTATCCTATCTATCCGTCTATCCTATCTATCCTATCTATCCTATCTATCCCTATCTATCCTATCCTATCTATCCGTCTAATCCTATCTATCCTATCTATCCTATCCGTCTATCCTATCTATCTATCTATCCTATCTAATCCCTATCTACCCTATCTACCCTATCTACCCTATCTATCCTATCTATCCTATTTACCCTATCTACCCTATCTATCCTATCTATCCTATCTATCCTATCTATCCTACCTATCCTATCTATCCTTAGTATCTATGGTATCTATGGTATCTATGGTATCTATGGTATCTATGGTATCTATGGTATCTATGGTATCTATGGCATCTATGGTATCTATGGTATCTATGGTATCTATGGTATCTGTGGTATCTGTGGTATCTATGGTATCTATGGTATCTATGTGTATCTATGGTATCTATGGTATCTATCTGGTATCTATCTGGTATCTATGGTATCTATGGTATCTATGGTATCTATGGTATCTATGGTATCTATGGTATCTATGGTATCTATGGTATCTATGGTATCTATGGTATCTATGGTATCTATGGTATCTATGGTATCTATGGTATCTATGGTATCTATGGTATCTATGGTATCTGGTATCTGTGGTATCTGTGGTATCTATGGTATCTATGGTATCTATGGTATCTATGGTATCTATGGTATCTATGGTATCTATGGTATCTATGGTATCTATGGTATCTGTGGTATCTGTGGTATCTATGGTATCTATGGTATCTATGGTATCTATGGTATCTATGGTATCTATGGTATCTATGGTATCTATGGTATCTATGGTATCTATCTGTGGTATCTGTGGTATCTATGGTATCTATGGTATCTATGGTATCTATGGTATCTATGGTATCTATGGTATCTATGGTATCTATGGTATCTATGGTGGTATCTGTGGTATCTATGGTATCTATGGTATCTATGGTATCTATGGTATCTATGGTATCTATGGTATCTATGGTATCTATGGTATCTATGGTATCTATGGTATCTGTGGTATCTATGGTATCTATGGTATCTATGGTATCTGTGGTATCTGTGGTATCTGTGGTATCTATGGTATCTATGGTATCTATGGTATCTATGGTATCTATGGTATCTATGGTATCTATGGTATCTATGGTATCTATGGTATCTATGGTATCTATGGTATCTATGGTATCTATGGTATCTGTGGTATCTGTGGTATCTGTGGTATCTATGGTATCTATGGTATCTATGGTATCTATGGTATCTATGGTATCTATGGTATCTATGGTATCTATGGTATCTATGGTATCTATGGTATCTATGGTATCTATGGTATCTATGGTATCTATGGTATCTATGGTATCTATGGTATCTGTGGTATCTGTGGTATCTGTGGTATCTATGGTATCTATGGTATCTATGGTATCTATGGTATCTATGGTATCTATGGTATCTATGGTATCTATGGTATCTATGGTATCTATGGTATCTATGGTATCTATGGTATCTATGGTATCTATGGTATCTATGGTATCTATGGTATCTATGGTATCATGATCTCCCTTGGCGTCTGGGAGCTCCCAACGGGATATTTCCTCTTGTTGAGCCCTGCTGCTTCAATCACCGTCTTCACCTACCGGGAGTGCCACAAAATGTGCCATAAACGTCCCGTGGGCAGAAATTCGTCACATCCTCCGGTGGTTTGCATGACTGTTCTCATGGAGTAAGTAAATTTAGTCAGTTAAACATAGTTTTTACATAAATGATGGTAAATGACTCTTCTACCTTGTTTATAAGTTTAGTCAGTTTACTTTGGGGTAAACTGACTAAATCTTCGATGTCGGAAGCCCCGTGGTTTCCAGTGACTCAGTTTTCTACGCGGTATCATCCTATGGCCCTAGGGCCCTTGCATCGTCAAACACGGTCAATTTCATCCTGGGCTTTTGCAATGATATCACTAGTATTGTGATGTATAATACATATAGGTTATATATATATATATGTTATAGATGTATGTTATAATCACTGATAATTATAGATTTATATCTATATATTGCAGTGATAAATTTATATATACCAATCCCCCAACTGTAACAGGCATAATGGGTCCAAGTGTTTCTGCAGCGATGCATTTTACTAGTTTTACTGCGTACATCCCCCTGCATTTTGTTCAGGTCCCCATGTCCCTTGTGCTACTCTGCAAGCGAGGAATCAATCGCGCACTGATCTGAGGGACCCATCAATGCAAAGGAAAAACCTATAGAATCATTACATGTACATACTTCATATGCGCATAAATATATATATATATATACATTTGCATATATATATATATTTATACACAGAAGTATATTATGGAGGCATCTATGCATCCATCCATCCATCCATCCATCTATCTATCTGTCAAGTCAAATCAAATCAAATCAATCATCACACAAACACATACTGGTCGGTGGTTTCAACCCCTCTGAAAAATATGAGTTCGTCAGTTGGGATGATTCTTCCCAATACATGGGCAAATAATCCAGCCATGTTCCAAAACAAAACCCAACCAGCATATGTCCATTTTTTCATGGTTTCATAACACATCTCAGACCTCCAACGTCATCAACGTCATCCAACCGAGCCACCGCTCGCATGCCGTAGTCGTAGTGGCTCTGCGCACTGAGCTGCTCGCTGCAGAGTTGGAAGGTGGTGACCTGGTGGGCTGGCGACTTTCACCGCACCGAATTTCGAGCGAATTTCTGTCATGTCACTGGATTGGTTTAAGGGAAAATTTACAGGAAACCATGGTTTTTACCATCAAATATACCCTCTGGTAATTTAACGTAGCTATTGAAAATGGTCATTTATAGTGAGTTTTCCCATTAAAAATGGTGATTTCCAATAGTTACGTTAGTTTACCAGAGGGTAGGGCTTTCCTGTAAAATTTCCCATCATCCACTTCTATGATCATGGTGATTCTGGGGAGTTATGGATGAGCAGGTAATTTTGCCAAGGGATTTATGATGGTTGAGATCACCAATGGTATAGGGATTTATGATATGTTTCTTTTTTAATAGATGGGGATGATGGGGATTATGATTCTCGAAATTAGTGATCAACTATTGTTGGACCATCATCTGTAAATGTGAATATACTGGAGGTATAAGTAGTCAGCAAATATTGGAGATACCCTCCCTCTGGTATCATCAAATGTGGCTGACTGGAAAATCGCTGGTTTCATGACACCGGAGGGTATCAATTCACCTCACCAAGAGCAATTGGTTTCATTGACAAGCATCTGAGGATTTAAGCGACACATATGACTTTAAATGACACATTAAACCATCAGTTTGGATGTGAAAGCTTTCAGCAAACGAATGGGTTCAGTACCATCAAACCTGTTGAATCATTGGTGAGTCCTGCACAATGTCCAATTGACCATAATCTAGTAACGTATATCCATGTTTATTTTGCATATACCTTGGAAACTTGGAAACTGTGCCCTTGAGACAATGCATCTAGACTCTAGACCTCCAACAATACAGGCCAGGTGCCAGCTATAGCAGCTATAGCAGCAATGCATATCTCTCTCTCTCTCTCTCTGTGTACATATATATATATATATATATGCTATTTCCTTATTCATCTCCGTGTATCTGTTGACATACATACACACATGTATATATTTAAATGTATGTATGTGTTCCTTTATCCATATTCAAATGCACAAAACACAGAGGCACAATATAGGTATAAATCGACGTAGCTACATATACTTACATACATGTGTATATATATATATATGTATGTATATAAATGTATACATATGTATATTGTGCTCTAAACAGGAACTATTGATCATGCACCATCCACAAACACATCCACATCTTCCAACTTTGTTCCACATCCGGCTGGCAGCTACAACCTAGCCAAAACATGCAGTCAAAGTGGACCAATGATCACAAACATGCGGAGGTAAAACGATCCCTCAACGTACCATCCTGCTGCACCTGTACCATCAAACCAACACAGCCAATGGAAAGAATTGGAAATCCTATTGAGAAGCACCTCCTTGAGAAAAGCAGCCTAGAAATTCCCAACTGCCAACACGTTGGGGGTGCTTCTGGGCAAATTTGAAATCATTCACAAGCCAGAAATGCGTTTTATGTGGAATGCTTGCCCAACCCTTAAGAGTCCTCTATGGTGGGTGTGCATGTGTGTGTGTGTGTCCGTGTGCGTGTATATAAAAATATAATGTCACATAATTATCCAAGGTTGCATGTTTCATAGTACATCAGCTCAGCAACTCGCCTTTTTTCCCAAGCAAAGCCATTAGGGGCAAAGCTGATCTTAGCCTGGGGTAGTTTTTCACCAACCCCTGAAACAAAATGAGCCAAAGTCGTTTTGAAACTTCAATAAGAGCTAGGCTCGCAGTGGTTCCTAAAACAATCCCACTGCACTAGGATTCCCATCGGCCCGATGGGTAACCCTCAGTAAACAGGTACACACTCATTGCATTGTACTTTATTGACGCAACTGATACGATATAGTATTTGTATGTTACACGTATAAAAATAGTATGTAGTATTGTTGTACATACATCATGATTGAATATTATCACCATAGATTGATATTACCATCATGATTATTACTAGTTGTATTAGTCATTATTGTTGTGATTAATATTGTTATTCGTCGTTTTGAATGTACAGTACTGTTATATTGTTATATAGTATATATTTGTATACAATCATGGCCTAAACCAAGGACTGAACAATCTCAAAAAACATGAACACGGACGATTAATATTACACACATAGCGTTTGTTATATTGTATAATATAATAGTAATCTACAATATTACGCATGGTCAAATGGCACAAATCTGGTTGACATCGACCATGGCTATTATCTTGGCTGCCCCTCTGGCCGGCAACACATAGCCAGAGAGCGATCTTCAATCCCAAGCAACCACGATCTTTAGATGCCCGACGAAAATAGCTGGGTAATAATGTTCATAATCCCAAACCAACATGAAACATCAACTAGATGGTTCTAAATATGTGGTTTCAACCCCTACTACATCATAGATCCTGGGAGGTGTAGAACATAATTAGAGGGGGCGGATTAGCATGGATTAGCCATATATGGCAACAGATTCAAATACTTAGCGACTACCCATCCAGGCTTTCCCCTGCTTTACCGGCTGTCTTAGTGGGATCCACATCATCCCCAAGTTGTTGTGGAGTCATGGCGACCTTGGATCCGACAGAGGTTGATGCCATCCTAATCTCACATCATCCTAAGGGTCAGAAATATCCCAATGAATCAATACAATAACCGTTGCCCCAGATGAATATACAATGATACATCATATTTATTTGCCTATTTGCCTATCATCAATGTAATTGTCAAGTACTATAAATTATGTAAGTCCCAACATCCACCCCAATAAGCATAACATCCCTGCCCCAATCATGGTGTGCGACGAGTGTTCACCCGGCACTAGACTTTATTGGCGGTAGGGCTACAACTGGGTCGTCTTCGGCACATTGTTTTGGCTTTTGGAGCCCTCCAGCTTTGCTGGGAAAGCCGCAAAAAAAATGAACAATTGAGCCTGTAAGTCAGAGAGCTCTGCCACCCGGACATCGGGCTGCCCGGACATGGGGCTGAGCAGGTTGACAGCAGGAAAAACCTCTTTAAGAGGGAAAAAAAAACCTGCCAGTGACAACGCTCTCCCTAAGCCGCAAAACAAACAATCCACAAATGTTGGTTTCTACATGTTTCTATACCATCAAGATCCATGAAGAAATTGCCAAAAGAGCCTTTCAGGACCAAGCAATGCCTTGGGGCATTGGGGCCTTGACCCATGTTTCGTGCCAAAGACTCCAGTGACCTGACTCAGCAACAGGGTCTCAGGTCTCACCTGCTGCCCTGGTACAGCCCGCTTTCGGGGGAGAACCAGACTAGCAAATTCACGGTATCTGCAGTGGTTTCTGGGGTGTTTCATGGCATCGAATCCTGGAACAACAACAACTCACCAACAAAAATCAAGATACTGTAGTGGATTGGTTCCTCTGAACGGCAAGCACAACATGCAAGATCAGATGACTTTTGATGTTCACTGCTCGCAGGTAATCAGCTTCCAATATCTTCCGGTTTTCCATGTATTATCATGTTTTGCGGAAATGGGTTACTTTAAAGGGTTGTGCTTCGCAACGCGTAGACCCGAAATCGGATCGTTTGCCCGGAAGTAATGACAAGTCAATCTGCAGTCGGACCACGGGTACATCACTAACCAGATGTACCAAACAAGATTGATTTTAAGGTGATCTGATACAGTGATAGATTTCATTATGAATAAATTTGGCTAGCTCCCACCAAACATGGCAATCGGAAATCCCCTCCAATTACTGTACATGGAATTTTGAATAGGAAAAGCAGCTGGAAAATGGAGACTTCCATTGCTATGGCTGATTTCCAAAGGACAATGCTTACGCCATTCTTCAACCAAGGTCCACCCAGAATACATATTGCAAACACGCGTGCACCTGCTATGTGTGAAACATCCAGCTTTCGTGGTGAAAAAAGTGCCCATTCAGACTGTGCCCAGCGCGCCATCATCTTCCACCTCACGTGAGCCAGCTTGGAACCTCGTGGCTTTCTCCCACTCCCAACGAAGAAAGGTGTCCCTTTTCAAACGGCCTGAAACTTCGGCCCAAAAAGAATCAACCAAACCACGGTCACCTTTTGTGGGTCAGCTACCCTGCAGCCCAAGGTACTCCGTGCCCAATTACTTGAGGATCCTCGGGTTCTGGCTGGGACTGTTTGCTTTTCTTGGTCTTTCTCTCGCTTCCGCGGCTGGGGCTTCCGCATTCTATCCACCTCAGGCGCCATGGATGAAAACTTGGCTTCTCACATGGTAGGTCTATCTATCCCCTTATTTTTTGTGGGTGATCATGCCATTTATGACCTTCACAGTTTCTGGTGGTCTCATATGGGATCATCATCATATATGAGGATGACAATTTCACGATCCAAATCCCGATTTGGGCCGATTTTATAAACCAAGATTGTCCAACACAAACACACCAGTCATGCTACAACCACCATAAATCAAGTTTCTACTCCTTGGTGCATATTCCATCCCAGCGTTCAGCAGTGTCTGATTCAGCAGGTGCATGGCGAATGTTGTTGACCAATGTCTGCCCACCGGATTTTTTTTTGAAGGCCCTTCCAAGCATAGAGGAGTAACATTGAATTGGGGGGGATACCCTCTGGTTATGTCAAAATAGCTATTGAAAATGACCATGATTAGTGGGTTTACCCATTTGAACTTGTGATTTTCCATAGTTTTTTATATGTTCATGTGACAGCATGGCTGGTTATTTTTTCCCGAAGAACCACCCCATGGTGAATCCATCTCATCCAAAAGGATCATCATTCTATGCCACCATAGTCCCTTCTCCCGAACTTAAATGCACTGCAAACAAAAAAATATGTTCCAATATTGCATCATATTGCATCTATTCATTGCCGGACTCATATGTATATATATATATATATATGTATATGTATAAAGAGCGAATTTCCAATGAAGATTCTTATTAGCTAAAAAATCGTAACCAGGTGATACTAGGTTTGTCTGACAATTGCACAAACCTAATTTCACATGTTATAGCTATATAGCTCTTAGTTGAGTTGACATGTTCATCAACATGTCCCATTCAAAATATATGACCATTTCAGGGTTTCCCAGCATCTTTATTCAGTTGGGCGGCTCCTGAAACAGGGCTTCCGGATTGGACACCCAACGTTTGGGCCCCTGGAGTTCCCATGACATGGAGGTGGCCCCGCAATTGAAGCAATTGATATTCCTGGCACGGGGAATGGTCGGGCTTGTGGGTCACCGGTCCGGGCCCAGTCCCCGTAAGATTTAAAGACGAATGGCGTTCCACAGATGAACATGACACAACTATCATTAACTATCTGGGTAAATTTTCATGTTTCACTAAGCTAAAATAAGGATATGTTGGACTACTTACCCACTATTAACCATCATCCCACGTAGGAAAGTCCGACATCAAGTGGGTGACGCACACCCATTGGCTCCCATTGGCTCTGGCTCGGATTCATGGATCTAAAAACGCGTCCTTCAGCGCACCGAACTCCAATGGCATATGCCCGTGTACTCAACTGTTTATGAGATACCCTACTTTTCTGGAAAATACCCTCTGGTAAACTAACATAATTAACTATGGAAAATCACCATTTTTAATGGGTAAATCCACTATAAATGGACATTTTCAATAGCTATGTTAAATTACCAGAGGGTAACCATCATTTTTCCACCCCCGCATCATCTTTCATCAAGGCCTACAAGTCTAGCATCCCGTCCGTCAGGGATACCCTGCTTTTCCCTAGGGATACCTTGGCTTTTGCCCAACAGTTCGATGTGGTTTTTACCCACGGTTTCCAAGGAAGATGATCTACATTAAAAAGGTGGGAAAAACCATATCGAACTGTAAACGTTTACAGGAGGCTATTTTTCACCTAGCGGATCAACCCATACCTGGCATATCTCAACAAAAAATGTCGAGAACATGAGCTAAAATGACGATAAACCAGTTCGGATTCCAGGGGTGACCAATTCTTCAAACAATCCCTGAGCAGCGTTCAAAACCTGAACAGTCATTCCAATATACCAGTACTGGCTGGTTGATACGGAATCCCAGTCCATGAATTATGGTAACTCCCAATACACTGACCAGATATAGTATAACCCCCGAACTAATCATCAATCAGCAATCATTTATCAATTACATCCCTATATAATTATATACTGATATATTATTTAAATATATAGAGGGGGACGCCCCACGCCCGTGTAATTTCCATATAAATCACTATTTTTGACAAAGTCCCTATATAATGAGTTTTAAGACATGTTCTTATTGCTGCAGGTTGTATCGCATGACTTGTCACATATTCATCACACTCCGGCTGAAGATCATCCAACCAAGGTGTCCATCATGTGGTTTTCACATTTGGTTGTGGTCAACACCAAAAAAAAAACTCTGGCATCACACATCCCAAGAATGAGCAGAATGGTCTTGGCTGGGATAATGGGTTTGGACCTACTCCCAATCTCCAATTTTCCAGCCAGCTGTGGGGAATTCTCAAAGCCAATTCCCACCAAACATCATCCAATCCCCAAATCCCCAAACGAAACCCTGGTTTAGTCTTGGATCTACAGTACTTATTTTTTTGAGAGCGGGGGACTGTGAGAGTGCGTTTTTTTCACTGATGTTGCATCAAGATATCATATATATATATACCAGCGATGTTGCTGCAAGATCTCATCTATATGATATATATATATATGCATACCTCAAAAATTTCATCCAGCTGGGTCACAAGAAACAAAACATATTGCACATACACAGCGAGAAACTAAATAATGGTATCAACGGTTCTATGTCATTTAGCCAGTGAATATCAGAGAGAAAATTCAATTTTGCCCTGTTGCGCCATGCTCAAATGATAGGGTTGTGTTTGCTTCTATGTTGCAGGTTTTTATAGCAAGCATGAACAAGAGGAAACAGCACTTTTGATTGACAGAAGATTTCGTTTTGTCCCCAAGCAGTACTGCATCTTCCTGACAGAGCTCCCTACATAAAGAGATATGGAATGTTTTGCAAGGGTAAGCATATTGATCCTTTGAAAAAAAATGTGTTATTAAACCCTAGTACAACATCAACTCAGATTCTAAGGGCCAAAGCATGCTTCTCATAAGTCATCGTTGAAAATTTGAAAGAATGTGGCATTTCTTGAGGAAGTTGTGGCATGCCTCTATGCAACATTCTTCTATAGAGGGAGCAGCATTCCTTTGAGAAAGTGTAAAGCAAGACCCTCAGATGTGCATAGCATTCATTTAGAACAAGTGCGTTCTGTCTTCCATATATTTTAATGAACATATATGTAATTCCTTCCATAGAGGTAGTAGTCCTTTTAGAGAAGGGTAGCATTTCCTTATGATAAAATATGCATATACATTAGTGTTTTTCAGAAAAGCGGCATTCCTTTCAGACAGTACTTGATGGTTTCATGAAATCTTGATTTAAACAACGGTGTTATTTCATATTACTTCGAAAAAATATTATTCATTTGGAAAGTACAATATAATTTTCAAATATTATAATTCACTGTATGATATTATTAACTATATATATATACAGTTACACACACAATATTCCTTTCAAAAGTATGTATCATCTCTTTGAGAAGTAACCTTCAAGACACACAGCAGTCCTAGTGAAAGAGTATGGCTGAGTATGGTGTGATTTACAGTAAGTTGTTGTACAAAAGGGAACCCTTTCATATATATATATATATATATAACAATCCCTTTGAAAGAGGGTGATGTGTCTGTAATAAAGCGCAATGCATGGAATTGCCATTTGAAGAAGTATAGTGTTCCTTGCAGGAAATATAGCATTATTTTGAAAGGGCACTGTATTCTTCAATAAGCAGTTGCTCTTTCAGAGACCACAGTGCAGCATGCCTTTATGCAAGTTTCCTTGAAAAGGATGCAATATATTATATTTGTTCATTCCTTTGAAAAGAGGGTGGTATTCCTTGCTCAGAAGAAAATTACACAAACAGAGCCACCACCTCCAGAAAATCGGAAATTAGGCCTTGCTGTTTAAGAAATTTAGAAAACATGGTTTCCACCCCAGACAACCCAAAAAACCAAAATAATTTTGATTTTTAGTTCAGAGAGGTCCCTCTTAAGAATCTAATTTTATTGTTGACGAAGGGTTCCTTCATGCCGAAATGTGGAAACAGACACAACGAAGTCCGGAGGAAGAAATTGATCTGAGGGAAGGCCGGAAAACCAAAAAAACAAAAAAAACAAAAAACAAAAAAAACAAAAAAACCAAAGACATGCCCCCAATGCCTACAGTCTCTAGAAATCTTTGTTTTTTTTGTTTTTTTTGTTTTTTTTGGTCTTTTTTGTTTTTTGTTTATTTAGACCTTTGTGGCCTATTTTGGCATATTTGGGCATATTGTGGCCTATTGTGGCCCTTTGATGATGTGAAAACACTGCAAGAGGAAAACACTGCAAAATACTGCAAGGAAAACAGTGCAAAACGCACGGGCGCACAGCGTCCTTTTCTGTAAATATATTATATATATAAATTATAATTATATATAATTATATATATATACATAAAATCATATATCCGTATAGTGCCCCCCAGAACTAATCAACAGCCATCAACAGCCACTGCCACCAAGCGTCAAGGCTTCCAGGTAGCTCCGGCCCAAACAATTTCGCAGCTCCGGGTCCGCCCCGGCTTGCAGTAAAAGGTTCACCATCTCGGGGTTCCCAAACCAGGCCTGGACCACTGGATGACTTGTGCAGTCCCGGTGTTCAAGACCGAGCACATACAATTCTGTACTGCAACTGATTGAAATTGGTATCATGAAATACCCTCTGGCAATTCAACATAGCTATTGAAAATTGTCATTTATAGTTGAACGACCAATTAAAAATGGTGATTTTCCAGTTCGCTATGTTAGCTTACCAAAGGGTCTATTATAAATTGATCCATGATTTATCCCATGGTTGTTGGCTATGTTCCATTATTGACCATTATGATAACCATTATTAACCATTATTGACCATTCAAAGTATTGGGAACAACCACTATTCTTCGCACCAAGCAACCGAAATGTATAAGGGCGTAGCTCCATTGCATCCTGCGATCCCATCCACGATTGGTGAGGGCTTCCTGACGTACGCCACTGACAGTTCTGACCGTCGAAAGCTTTCAACGTGTTGTATGGGTCAAAAATTCAAGGCCGGGACGCCAGAGGTCAGAATCATGAAACTAATCATCTGGTTAAGGTGGTGCAATAACAATCTTGAAAAATATGAACGTCAATGGGAAGGATTATACCATATATTATGGACAATCCTTCCTGTTTGAAAACACCAACCAGTTATTAACACTCCAATTTTCGGGGTTGACCCATACCCAAATGTTTGAGCAGGTTGTGACCACGTTGGCGTAAGTGAAAACATATGGGAAACAAGTTTTTTCATACTCGAAACAAAGGGATTGCCGCCCAAACTGTTTGCAGAAAGTATCAAAATGTCTGGGGGTGATCATGGCCCGCCCCAAGAAAACATGCATGAAGTATGCTGAAAATTACAACTTGTATCCCAAAATGGATGCAGCGAATGCAGCAACCGGTCCAGTCGTCCCAGATTCCTTTGGAACTGCATCAGTAGACGTGCAAACAAATTCAGGGGCCTGTAGAAACCTTCCTCAGGTCGGCGGGCTTGTGGAGTGAGGTTTGGCCAGCACTTAATTCAATAAATCAAATCCAAGTGACACCGAGGGCATAATCATAATTATGTTACCATGATATATAGACCCAGATATTATCATAAATGATGATTCATTCATATAGATTATTGACGCGCTTCGGATCGTTTCGCCATCGTGGCCCTCATAGGATGACCACACCCACCCCTCGGATTCTCCGACGTTGTGCTGTTAACGATGGTCAAAGATGGTGGGCTGCAGTCAACGAAGATGGTCTTTGAATCGTGGTTTGGGGTCCAGTTCGACCTGATTGCAATATAGTACTTGGGTCCTATGCCTGCCATTACTTATTCAGAAGGTCACCTATAATCATAGGTTAAGGCACCTCATCAAGATAAACGGGTCTTATGTTGTAACGCTTGTAATTAACAGTCCCTACATGGACCTTTAGATTGAACACATTTATAGTGATTCTGGAATCAGAAATAATCAAATATTTTCGAGGTACCTACCATCCTTGTTGGTCAGGTCGGCCAGTCACCATGATTTAACTCGCCAGGATTCTCGGTAATTGACATCCGCCCGTGCATTGAGCAAGAGCCAGCAAGTTTCCGTGTTCCTGGCGTCTCCATCAGGTGATCCTAAACGATTTCACTAGGCTTCATGCTAGCTATACTTGTCTATGTTTTATGGGGTTTGTAAACCCAGCAAATCACTGGGCACGGCTGGGGCAACACCGTGAATACAAGATGGGCCCCTGCAAAAAAAATCACACGCTATGTTTTGCTGATTAGTAATTATTCCAATAGTGGCTTAATACCATGCTGAATTGGATAGCATACCATTTGCCATAACAAGTAGTATGGATGAATAATTGTGTACAAACAAATACTGTCATACCATACCACATACCACTCTGTTTGATCATCAGCTTACACCTTTGGGCACTTTGAAAGCTTGCGCGATGATCCTGATTAAGGTTGGTGGGATGCCGACAGGAACAGGATCTGGAAGTACCTTCCAGTAATCCAACAGGAAACTCCACCAGGATCTGTTCCTTGATAACCCCAGATGACCCCATCAAAGAACAAAAAACGATTGGTGTTTTGGGGGACTTTCAATTGCCATGTTTGGCTACCGGAGAGAAAGGATCGGCCATTGTGAATCAATTAAAACACCACCAGCCGTCAACGCCCCATAACATGGATAACCAACACATTCATCAATGGATTGGTTTCAGGGAAAAATTACAGGTTTAAGCCCCATATTTAATGGGAAAATCTATGGTTTCCGGTGTAGATTTTCCCTTAAACCAATCCATTGAATTCAACAATCGTGGGCAATCCGCCCAGTGGTCAGGAATGTGATGATCTACGAAAGGCGCAGGCAAGAGCAACCGATCATTGTCAATGTGGTGGTTTCCTAAAATAGGGGTACCCCAAATCATCCATTTATAGATAGGATTTTCCATGAAATACTGTAAACCATCCAGCTATTGGGGTAACCCCATGACTATGGAAACCTCCATGTCAGCTGGTTCCTAAAAACACTCGGATCCCCCTGGCTACCGAGAGAGACCCAGTTGCATGGGCATTTCTCTGTAGAGAGTTGTCGTGCTCAAAGGAGAAAAGCAATACATCCCCCGGCCAACATTCCTCAGTGGCTGTGCTATAGGCAAAATGCCCCACTGACAATGAGTAAAACCAGCCTTCTCTGTCCAACACATTTTGGGGATGGCAGACTCGGAACTGGTGAAGTAAGTTTTGGAAACCCTATAGCTGAATGAAATATCAATGAACTCACATTGATATAACTCACAAGTTTGAACCTTGGCCTTCCCAAAACGTGATGCATCCTCCTGCGAAATCCTCCCTGGTTCTAAAAGGAACAATGTCAACCACAAATAGCCCCTATTCATTTGGGGCGGGCGTACCCCCAAATGAATCAACACAATATAAAATAGTAAATCAAAATCGTGATCAATGATGATCGATGACATTCAAACACGATTAAAACTTGCATCATGAACTGCGGGTTAATCCTGTGTTAACATTACTTCGCCTACTGCAACTATCTTTTTCCTTTGCGAACCTTTTCACTAGCTGCTGGTTTCATTCCCCCTCCCGCAAAAAAATATGTGTGGGTCCTCATCCCTAGGGCTAACAATACATTCATAATCATTCATAATATATGGCGTTGGCTGAAAAATTAAGGGAAAACCCCAATTCCGAAGGTTATCCGGTTATTCTCATGTTTCCCTTTCAAATTTGGTCAGTTCGAGGGTATACCCCATTGACAAACGCCATATGTGACCCCACTGACCACACAATGAATGCCAATACCACTTAGAACGTGGTTTATAACCCATATATAAACCAAATACGTAACTGGGGATACTCCAGGTATAGGGGTTTTTGACCCGTTTACTAGGATGCACCCTCACAAGTACCGCTCAAACATCCTCAAACTGATATCCATTAAGCTTCACATCTGCTTGTGCGTCAATCATCAGGGCTATGCCCTCAGGTGCCAGCGGTCGCAAGATGCAAGCAGAAAGAGCTGGTAGCCCAAACGGCCCTTTCCTTTGGTTCACATCCGCCTTAGCCACCGCCGAAAAAAGTGGATCACCCCCAAGTGGCTCCGCATAAAAATAGAGCAATTCCGCTTTCCGGATGAGGCCAACATAATGTTTGCCGCTTAAACACCCATTGTTGGCACACCAAATATGTTTTTCCTGCTGGCTGCTGGCTTCAATCCTCCATGAAAAGTCATTTGTTGGTCAAATGTCCTTCAGTGTGCATAAACCCCATTTCCCACCCAAAAAATGCGTGTCCCTGTCATCTACGTCTTCAGCACAGCAATGCATAGAATCATATCCCAGTAGAAATGGCATAGCATATCTATCAGTGTTTATTTTCAAAATCACCAAGTCATGCACGCAAATATATGAATTACTTGGATGGTATGGGTCAGTGAACTGTAAATCATCATTTGGTAATTGAATATTGACCTCCCATTCTGCTTATTGAAATCATCATTATGGTAAAAAATTAAAATAAAAATCATCAAATCTCCACTGGGTTATTGTTTTTTAACCATAATCATTGGATTTGTTCTGTTAGCTGACCCCCGGGCCTCCCCTGATACCTGCCAATATCCCAATGATCCAGTTTGCGACCAAGGAATCCACCAATTTCATTGGACGATCCGACATCAGCAAACTTAGCTATGGACAATGGCCCAGCCATAGTTTGTTGATTTACCTACATTAGAAACTGGAAACTGGTGATATTTTCCATATATAAAAAAAAACTGGTGATGTGCTCATGATTTTCCATGGTTTTTTGATGGTTTTTGGCATGTTTCGCATAAAACCTCCATCGTTCCCCATCCAAAAATCATCAAAAATTCATATTTTCCATGATTTTCCATCGTTTTTTGGTATGTTTCGCAGGCATCCTCCATCATTCCCCAGCCAAAAAATCCACGGCACCTTCCGTTCAATGAGCAGCTCCACCACCTCTGGCGTGCCAGCGTGACCCAGCACGGAGGTCCCTAAGGAGTCCGTCTCATTGATGTCTGCTCGCCTCAACGGTTGCAGTAGACTCAGTAGATCATTAAACTGGGTCATGTATAATCATCAGTGTGATTCTCACAAGCTGGGGTTTTTGTTTTTAGTTCTGTATCCGCTCCTCTTCCTCCTCCTCCCGCCGCCTCGCCTCCCGCCTCACTCACTCACTCACTCATCACTCATCACTCACTCACTCACTCACTCACTCACTCACTCACTCACTCACTCACTCACTCACTCACCTCCTCACTCATCTCATCTCATCTCATCTCACACTCACTCACTCACTCACCTCCTCACTCATCTCATCTCATCTCATCTCACACTCACTCACTCACTCACTCACTCACTCACTCACTCACTCACTCAACTCACTCACTCACTCACTCACTCACTCACTCACTCACTCACTCAACTCACTCACTCACTCACTCACTCACTCACTCACTCACTCACTCACTCACTCACTCACTCACTCACTCACTCACTCACTCACTCACTCACCTTCACTCACTCACCTTCACTCACTCACTCACTCACTCACTCACTCACTCACTCACTCACTCACTCACTCACTCACTCACTCACTCACTCACTCACTCACTCACTCACTCACTCACTCACTCACTCACTCACTCACTCACTCACTCACTCACTCACTCACTCACGCACACATGCACACACGCACTCACTCTCACGCACTCACTCACTCACTCACTCACTCACTCACTCACTCACTCACTCACTCACTCACTCACTCACTCACTCACTCACTCACTCACTCACTCACTCACCTCCTCACTCATCTCATCTCATCTCTCACTCACTCACTCACTCACTCATTCACTCATCACTCAGTCCCTTGGTCTCCGCCGCTTTTGCGTGGCAGGCGTGGGACAAATGTGCACTGCCAAGGGGTCG